>VMKM01004054.1:0-23523 GCA_008360985.2 Macquaria ambigua | reverse complement strand
GGAATAAGATGAACTTCTCTCATCTGCTATGATTTGGGTCTGAGGCCAGCAGGAGAGCGAGCAGCCCTCAACTCCTGATAGAAAGAGTGTGTGTAGACCTGCAACAAACTTCTAGGAAAGTCTGCATGTGGAGTAAGGCTGGGTGATATCACCTGACACAAATAACTGACAATAAATTAAATTATGTCTTTTTAAATAAACCTAATTTGTACTGAACAATAAACATAAACCGTGGATTATGACTCTTAGATTTATTTTATTTTTATTTCATTGAGGAACATTTTGGAAAATGCGGCCAATGTCATATCTGTGTGTTAAGTACAAAGCTGGAGTCAGAACATGGTTAGCCTAGCTTAGCATAAAGACTGGAAGCAGGGGGAAACAGCTAGCCTGGCTCTGTCCAAAAATAAACCTACCAACACATCTAAAGCTGTCTACGTTTACTTGTAATCCATACATGAACAGAAATGTAAAAAAGATGATTTGTGGTTTCAGAAGGAGTTATGTGTTCTTTTTTCTTCAGATTCATAAAGTTAGTTTTGGCAAATGTCCGGTTAATTGCCCAGCCCTAATGTAGAGTTACACCACATAAGCTGTATCTCTGGATATACTAAGACAATTATAGCCTTTCTAAAAAGTGTCAGATACTGTAGTGGACTTTACTTATAACATTTTGTCAGTGAAGCCCTTAAACAGATTTGATTTTAGCCTCTTCCAGATCCCACTAGTGGTTACAACATTACATATCGTGCACCCAGGTCTTGTTAAATCCACAGATCTTTAGTTCAATTTGTTTTTGATCACAATGTTAAGATTTCAAGATTTCAAATTCAGTTTACTAATTATGACCAGCTTTGACCCTGATGATGTCATAATGATGTCATCAGGGTTATCGCAGCCAGTTTTGGAGAATTTTTAACAGAAAGCCTGCGTTACAAAGCAGACGGCTTGGAGTTTGAAAGATATGGTTCTTATGAAGGACACTATAAAGTTGAATTATGGCTAATGTAAGATCCAGTGTTTTTAGTGCTTGGCCCATACTGGGGACTAAAAGTTAGGATGTTTCTGCCTCTACTGTTTACATTTTGACCATTCTTGTCTCTTGCAAGTCCTCAAACTTTATGGAAATGCAAAGCTTAATCACTCGAGAGCCCCATTAACTTAACTTATAAAAACAAGATCACCACACAGCAACATGGAACATTTTATTCCATTCAGTGTATCTCTTAATACATTTTTGTTAGGGTTTTAATAGAGATTTTCCATACTTTAAATTCAGTTTCAAAGGCTTTTCTGTCTTAACAAGATTGCACTTCTGATGGAAACACTGAAAACTTGTCTCTGTGTTGGCACAGAATAGTCAGCAGCTTCAGTCTAAATATCTTGTTATTGGTCTTCATTGACCCATACTGGCTGAACCACGTAGTAGTGGGGTAGCAACAGTACAAACACATACAGCAGATGCTTAATGAAATGGAGATGTAATGACAGGGCGTATTAATGCCAAAGCTAGTGAGTGTTAATTTATGAATGCACCTTGTAATCTTTGCAGGGGTAGCTGGGGGAGGAACTGAAGCTATTTGAAGTCACGGTACATCACCATCAAATACAGAACATGATTTACAGTATTTTCAGCAACTTTCAGCTATTGCATGAATAATACACATTGTGAATTGTCTCACTTCATGCATGTTTCATGAGGCAGGAACAACAAACCTCCGCTCTTTTGTACATGGATTTTCAAAAGCCCTACGCTTCTCTTCAGCCTCCACAAAATCATAATCCAGCACCCCAGGAGCTGCACCCGAACCTGCGCTTCAACCAAAAGTCAAGCTTCATTTATTTATCGCTGTCCTCTTTGTACATTAGCGTGCAACACCTCCTGCTGCTGACCTGTTTCACACAGCTGGGGCCTGAGGCCATCTCTGACACAGCTCGAAGTTAGCTAAGAGCATGGGAGCAGTCCATAAGGACTAGTGTAATGGTCTTTTAAGTGTGTATGCATGTGTTTGGGTTGGTAGTGGGGGTTGGGCATTAGGGCCCTGAGGGATGTTAAAGGGCTGTAGTTGGGGACTGGGGACTGTTCCATGTAACCTTTCACTATCATATAAGTAGGAGAGATAGATTATGTAAAATATGACCATGGCTGGGGAACAGAAGCAAGTGCATGTTGTATCAGCGTCAATGCACTGATGAAAATGAATGGCTAAGAAAGACCTTAAGACTTCTCTATAGCATAGGAATGTCAGCCTTTCTGAATTAAAAAAAAAACAAACACTGCCAGTGACAAAATTCAGACTGCAATACCATTTCCTCCAAAATGCATTTAGCAAAGCAAAACAGTAGGATATTAATGTATTTTCTAGGAGACAGGGTTGCAATGCACACATGAAGCTCCATCAAATCTGTATATCACCTTACAGGCTCCTGAGGTATGGACCAACTGTACACGACCACAGTGTCACCATATTGCTTTGATGGTGTGGAACCTCCATCTGGAGGTTCTGATGAGGTGAACCACTAGTTGCAAAGGTAATAGTTTTTGCATTGCTTCTCTGCACACACACATTTTCTTTTACAAAAGCTGGCAATGAAAGGTGATGATGTCTTTCAGTTTGGATCATGTTTCAGCAGCAGGAGGCCACTGTTTCTATCTGAAGGCTGTGGAAACATGTTCATGTGCAGGAACAAGAAAGGTTAGAACCAATCAATGTGGCCCTGTGAACCTCATGGTGGCACTTTGTGTCCCTTCTAGTCACCTGTGCCGCCTTGTCCATGATGTGGAGCAACAACTGAGGGAACACCATCGATCGATAGCCTGCTGTGTAGCCACTGTTTTCCAGTGATGTGAGAGAACCAAATGTCGCCGCCACTAACTCTTTGAATATTGACTGATTGACTCACAAGGGAAGGTCATGTATTAGTGGTGGTAACAAGAAATCCTCACACAAACTGAAACCACTGATTGCTAAGTTTCCATTGAAGACACAAATACATTTTGAAATGGCATAAAGATATTAATAATAACATCAGCTCAGAGAACCTTTTCTTGTTTTTCTCAGCAATGTTAAACCTCTATCTTTATTCATTTTAAGCCAGCGTGAAATTATTTTGGCAAAGCTGAGGAAATTTCAGTGAAATTTGCCATTTCCATTAAATCATTCTAATTCTACACTATAATTTGCATAAAAACTTTCCTGAATGGTGACCCAGCTCTATGGCCTGAAAATGTCTCTTTGGAAAAGGCTTTGACATGTTCAGCAAACTGTTTCTTACATGTTATGAGTGGTGATGGAGGAGAGAGTGGAAGTTAATAACCTCAGCTGGGTGAGTGGAGGGGCCAGCTGCGCCCTCCGTGTACTTGTGTATGTGTGTGAAGTGCAGGTGGCCTGAAGCAAATGGAAAAAAAAAAGCACATTTTCCAAGCTTTCCAGGGTTGGATTGAGGGTCACAGGGTTCAAACGCGAACGCTTTCATTGAGGAAATAATGTCAGGGAATTGAATTTGTGCTGTAAGAGATGTAAGAGAACACTGACAAGCATTGAGACACACACATCAGGTACAGCAGGACGCAACTGAGGTGCTGCGTATTATGTAGCATTAGTATGTTGTACGTTGGTGGGAATTCTGATGCAAGAACCAAGGATTCCCTCTAAGAACAAAAGGAAGTGATGGAAAAAAATATTCAGATGCAAAAGTAGCAATAGCACGATGTAAAAATAAAAGTAAATTGGGAGTTAAAGTATTCAATATGCAGAATTTCCTGCAAACTGTCTTCCGGCCTGTGAGGGAACAGGGAGAACTGCATAGTCCAAAATCAAGGAAACTATTATATTACTTCTACCACACCATCCATTTTTATAATCCTCCTCTGTCAGAGCATAAACTTCTCCACAAAAGAGATGCAGCAGCGTCGTGAGACAGCAGTGCATGGTACGAATACGTCTCTTAACTTAGTCCGGTTAGTAACTGAGAGCATAAGCAGTCACTATGTCATCGAGCTATATCACGCAGCAATATCTGTAAGAGGAATATATTCAAATGAGCCATGTTTAACACGTCTACACACAAAATAACTGATTGTTTCCTAGCATGTGACTGTGTGCAGGACACGGTACTCTTCAATAAAAATGTAGAAATGCAAGGTGCTACCCTGGAAAGACACTGCTAATTTTTCATACACCACATGTTTGTCGTTTCTTTACTCTTGTTTATTACTGATCAATTACATGTAACATTTTCCTTTATGTAATATTAAAACACTGTACAGATCTTTGAAAACACTACTGGATAAGTACAATGTATTGGTAGTGCTCCTATCCATATGCATCCCTTCATGTGTGCATGTGGGCGTATGCTCATGTGAGTGCCCTGGAAAATCACTCTTGATAGAATATGACCCCCGGGCCTTGGAGAACAAACCATTCCCCCTTTAAATGTTTGTGCACTGGAGAGTGTGTTTGTGTGTGTGTGGCTACTGAGGCCTGATAACTGGCTGATAAGCAAAACTGTCAAATTCATTTCATGCATGCAAAAAAAAAAGTGACATCTGCATTTTCTTTTTCTAATATGTTTGGACAGCTAGCTAAACATATTGTGCCCCTAACTGTGTGTGTTGAGTAAAGCAAGTGTGAGTTGCTAACATTAGCTTGGATGGTTATTGATGAATCTGCAGGCTACTGTTCTCTTTGGGTTAGTGTTTCTGGAAGTGACAGCTTAATCAGCTGGGAGAACAGATGTCTTGTGACGCATTGTTAGGTATTATTTTGTTACATTATGAGTTAAACCTCTTCTTTTTTGCTGTTGTCAGTTCATGACAGGACACAGAAAAATATCAACCAGGTTTTAACTGTCACCTCCTCTACCATGATTAGTCAGTTTCTGAAAAGTGGCAGTGAAGTGCAGCACAGCAGCACTCAAAACATTGCCCTAGGGATTATGTTTTCATGTAGTGAATTGGACAATAAAAGGGGATGAATGACAGTTCATATTTTGTTTCTGTGTATTACTCAGCCAGACATAAACAAGCAGACTAGGCAGACATAACAACTGTGGCCAGAAACCAGAACAGGGGAATTGTGTCCTCTGATTGGTGCATTTCTGCCAATCAGATTTTATTTCCCATCTAGTGATGGTTGCATTTCACATATTTCACAAAAGAGTCCTAGGTGAATCCTGTCATTATGAAATTGACCATGAAAAAGACCATTTCTTTTTTAATTATCATATGAGATGAGTAGTTACGTGTTACGGTGCATTTGAGGACTAGACATATACGTTCACAGCAGTTTATCTGAGTTTAAGTTTCATGTCTCTTCATATCTGAAAATGTATCTTGTCATTTTGGCATTAATAATTTATTCATCATGAGCACACAAATGGAAAATGAAATTTCTGTCTGATTAAATTATTTCATTTTAATATTGGCAGCCACAAAGTTCCACACCCTCATTCCTTTACTTTTTTCATTTCATTTCATGCCATTCATGTGCAGCATGGTGGACCCAAGAGGGGCAAGTCATTTCTTGAGTCAGCTTGAATTTCCAGAAATGTGATCTCTTCTATATTTTGATGTTGTAACAGACAACTGCAACTGCAAACTCACTTTTAATGACCTGTGATTAAAAACATGGATTGATGTAATGCATGTTCTTAGTGATGTTTTAAAGAATGTATGCAGCTGAAATTAAAATTCCCCATTGTGTGTGGACTTTTGTGTAAATCCCCCTTTTGCTGCCAAAACAGCCCTGATCCATCGAGGCATGGACTCCACTAGACCTCTGAAGGTGTGCTCTGGTATCTGGCACCAAGACGTTAGCAGCAGATCCTTTAGTTTAAGTTGCGAGGTGGGGCCTCCATGGATCGGACTTGTTTGTCCAGCACATCCCACAGATGCTCGATTGGATTGAGATCTGGGGAATTTGGAGGCCAAGTCAACACCTTGAACTCGTTGTCATGTTCCTCAAACCATTCCTGAACCGTTTCTGCAGTGTGGCAGGGCGCATTATCCTGCTGAAAGAGGCCACTGTCATTAGGGAATACCGTTTCCATGAAGGGGTGTACTTGGTCTGCAACAATGTTTAGGTAGGTGGTACGTGTCAAAGTAACATCCACATGAATGGCAGGACCCAAGGTTTCCCAGCAGAACATTGGCCAAAGCATCACACTGCCTCCGCCGGCTTGCCTTCTTCCCATAGTGCATCCTGGTGCCATGTCTTCCCCAGGTAAGCGACGCACACGCACCTGGCCATCCACATGATGTAAAAGAAAACGTGATTCATCAGACCAGGACACCTTCTTCCATTGCTCCGTGGTCCAGTTCTGATGCTCATGTTCTGAAGATCATTGTAGATGCTTTCAGCGGTGGACAGGGGTCAGCATGGGCACCCTGACCGGTCTGCGGCTACGCAGCCCCATACGCAACAAACTGCGATGCACTGTGTGTTCTGACACCTTTCTATCAGAACCAGCATTAACTTTTTCAGCAATTTCAGCTACAGTAGCTCTTCTGTTGGATCGGACCACACGGTCCAGCCTTCGCTCCCCACGCGCATCAATGAGCCTTGGCCGCCCATGACCCTGTCGCCAGTTCACCAGTTTTCCTTCCTTGGACCACTTTTGGTAGGTACTGACCACTGCAGACCGGGAACACCCCACAAGAGCTGCAGTCGTCTAGCCATCACAATTTGGTCCTTGTCAAAGTCGCTCACATCCTTACGCTTGCCCATTTTTCCTGCTTCCAACACATCAACTTCGAGGACAAAATGTTCACTTGCTGCCTAATATATCCCACCCACTGATAGGTGCCACTGTAACGAGATAATCAATGTTCTTCACTTCACCTGTCAGTGGTCATAATGTTATGGCTGATCGGTGTATATTTATCATATGTGTCTGCATTAGTACAGCACCATTCACTGTAGCCTCCATCTGCTACACAGTCAGTGAGGCAGCATACACTGAGAGACACACAGGACAGGTTGCCAGTCCTTCATTGCCACTGGTGAAGACAGACACATTCACACAGTACTTTTCCAGAGGTACATGTCTGTGAACATGGGGGTAAATGTTGACTAACTCTGGAACATGCCAGGGATTACAGAGATTTGTTTGAAAGTTGAAGTGACTGGCTGCCGCTGTCAAACTGCTTATCCAGTCATTGTTTCACTTCCTGAGTGTTGAAGAAGCAGAATTAAAAATGTCCAAACAGCGTAAAGTGGCGTATTGATAGGAGAGCAGTGATTTACAGCAGTGTGCATCCCGTGTGGAAAGAGCTGACACTTTGACAAACGGCTCCATCTCCAAATAGCCAGTCTTAAGAGGATGTTATAACACATCTACACCACAATGCTTTGCAAATAAAGCAGCTGTGATTGGCTGTTTTGAGAGCAACCATTATTTTGTTTTACGCTCTGCTGAGGGGGCATCTCATTATTTTCCTCTCAGTGAAAATGATGAGATCATCAGCAGTGTTATTTACTGCCTGACTCACAAACGCTAATTGGACTGGTCATTGCTGGAGTAACATCACTCATTAGGCTGTGCAGAGAGTTGGGTTGTCAGCTGACTGGTTGGGTAAATCCTCAGGGCTGACCTGGCCTATTAATCAATGTACATAGTTAATATGTGGCGTGCAGACAATATAGACTATATTCAGATGTCAAGGGGAGCGGTTATGTTTAAATAAACAGGGGCAGTGGTAGCCTGAAGACCAGTGTAGGACATCATTTCAAATCCAGCCAAGCAGTGTGGAAATGGTCAGTGAAAGAAGTGGAGAATAGCCTTGGGTTCAAAACAAATCAACATGACATCACCATGAGGAGCAACCCCATGCACTATATTTCATTTGACTATTTTAATAATTCAGAAAGAGTACTACCACGGCCAGAGTAAACCTACAAGTGGGCCCCTAATCAGGCCCTCCACCAAATCAAAGCAGTCATTTTCTATTTCTCTTTCTGTTTTGTGTGTCAGTTTGTCGAGGTAGTGTGATTCGTTCCAAATAAGGTAACAAAATCCCCTCCTCCTCCTGTGCAGCTTGTTGAGGGGTTCATGTTAACAATAAAAAAGTCAAACGACTGCTGCCCAAAAAAAACATCCAAACCTGGTGATTAACCCTGGTGGTTCATCTTAAGTATTGCACATCCCTCAAGAAGGCATCTGAAGTAAACCTTTATTATCTTGATGTGAAAACGATTAGATTAAATTATTAATAAATTATGTCATTTTAATGGTGAGTTAATGCCGTTATGTTGGAGGTTTTTCCTATATGTAGTGTATCTAATGCACTCACTCTAATGTCTCAGTGTTCTAATCACTATATTGCAACCCCTCCCTAAGTCATAATCATGGATAGTTTTTATCTCCCATCATGCTCTAGGTCTAACCTTGGAGAGAGGCCTAACAGCCTTGCTTCTCTAACCCATTTTCTCTAGAGGCAACCTGCTTAAACAGCCATTCTTTAATCCAATAGCTTTTCATGCGGAAAGACTCATATGTCTGCACAGTGCACATCCAGCAGAGCTATGAAGGCAAAGTGCAGCAGCTGACAGATTCTGTCATAAAGCAGTCTGTGATTTTGGCTTCAACGGCATGTTATCCATCTTTTCTATGGACAGTGCACTTCCATCAACTCTGTAGCTCAATTGGAGGCTGTCAGAAAACTGCTGTACTGTAATTAAAGGAAAACTCCTGAATCTGTAGAGTGACTGCTTACTGCCTTATAGCTCTCTAACATTTAGAACATCTGGCCACTGAATGTCTGTCCGTCCTGAAGAGGGATCCTTTCTCTGTTGCTCTTCCTGAGGTTTCTTCCATTTTTTGGAAGTTTTTTGGGGGAGTTTTTCCTTCTTCAGATCAACGGACTAAAGATGTTGGAGGGTGTTTGCTGTAAAGATTGTAAAGCCCCTTGAGGCAAATTTGTGATTTGTGATACTGGGCTATATAAATAAAATAGAAAAACTGACTTGAATGACAGTGCTAACATGCAGATGCTAAGCAGGTATAATGTTTACCATGTTCATCTTTGTAGTTTAGCTTGTTGGACAAACTTAAATTTTGACCTGGTGATGGCGTTAGATGTAAAGTCAGGGCATCACCAAAGTTACGACAATTCATCCTGAAGCAATCCATCGGAGAAGTGTGAAGACATTTCACTCAAAGCAAACATTTCAAAGGAAAAGTCTATGAATCGCCAAAATCATAAGGGTGCACCCTCTGGGGACCATGAAAGTTTTTACAAAACTTCATGGCAATCCATCAAACAGTTAGAGATATTTCCATCTGGACCAAAGTGTTGGACAGTGTTAATGTTAATATAACATTTTTTTTAAATCTACGTATTCAGTGAGTAAGCACGTAGTTCTGGGTAGAAATCCTCCAGGGGTTTCTGATAAAAGGCTGGATCTGTCTATCGTCCATACAGTACAAGTATAAACTGCATTGCCTCACTGCCTTCATGTGGAATATTGCATCACATCAGGGAAATGTTTCAAAATTGTAAGCATGGTCACACATACACACAAATACACTCACAAACAGAGCGTGGCAGTGAACCTTGATGATGCATGTGATTTCATCTAAAGCTAATTCTGCAGGAAATTATGTTCTCTTTGGGGACAGACTTCATTTGACAGTGTCCCAGAAAGGCCTCATGTCTCACATGTTGTTTTCTGTTTGTTCTCAGACTCAAAACTCAAAGCTGTTTGAGTTTTGAGTATTTCCCAAATAGCTGATTTCAGGGTTTTTTCCTCCCAGGTCACTGTAAAACAGCTTCTAAAAGTGAAGTGTAGCTCTGCACTGTTATGCTAATGTGTTTGTTTAGATGACAAATGACACTAATGCATCTTGGGAGTAAAGTACAGAATGGAAATGAAAACACCATATAGTGAGAGAAGTGTCTATATTTTCCAAAATTAATTTAGTATCTAGAGGTGACAGGCTGAATTGCACTGAAAAAAAACAATATTGTACTAGTCTGAAAAAGACTTTTGGAACTTTTTAGAAATCTAATTGAGAAATACTAAATTAAGTAACAAAAGACACATAAAGAAATTGTTTACAAAAAGAGCTTACCCTAAAAGGCAACCCCAAAGTTATCTAACAATATATTATACAATGGACAGGAAAATACAAACCAGACCATTGATCTAATGAGCAAAAACAAAAAGTATCTTATTATAGAGTTGCAAAGTGGGATTAAAGTATTTTCCCCAATGTAAGTTTTCTTTTAATGATATTCTCAACGTGTCTTAACATAGAAGCACTGCATAATTTAATGCAGCTATAAATGTATGATATGGCCATCAGTTTTTATTATTTCATCTTTGTTTCTCTCCTCTGAGAATCACTACCTTATCCTGGATTGGAGGGAGGGGGGGGGGGTGTGTGCCCCTATGACCCTGCGAGCTGTCTCCAGTCTCTCTTGTGTAGTGGAGACTGGAGTCCTGCTGATGCAAAGCCAGAGAGTGGCGCTTGTTGGCAAGTGCCTGTTGGCTGGGGTTGTACCCATGGGGCCCAGTATAGGGGTCTGGTGCGATGTCTGTTGGGTAGATACAGGGGACTTGGTGTTCTGACCCTACGGCAGACCCAGATCGTTGGAGGGATTGTACATCCCATCTGACCAGTTTGGCAAATACTGCAATACCCATGAGACTTAGCTGCTGTTGCTATGGATAAGAAGCTAATTAAAGCCACAAATCAGAGCTGAAGCAAAGTATAGGAAGTGTGATCTTCAGCTTCAACTCGCACTTAGCTGCAAATTTTAAACTCCGTGATTGGCAGTTTCTTACTGAATGCACCTTGGGAGTTGTAGTTGACTTCTCTACTTTTTATAAAAGAACCACCTATTTTCTAACACAGTTGTTTGTCTTTTGCACTGATAATACAAGCAGGAGAGTTTCATGTCCACCCAAGCCTTGGAAGTGCTCAACTGTCACCTAACATTGTTTGTGTACAAAATGAACTGCACTTTAATTACCAAGACTGACTCTTCCCACTTCACAACTCTATTATGCTTCATATTACATGAGTTAACGACTTCATCAACCTCTGGAACACAAAAGAAGTCAACCTCTGATCTAAAGGCGAGTCTGTCTCGTCCCGTCACCTACAAGCCTCATACATACAGGTACAAAACCACTTTTTAATTTCTCTGCTTCACCAAAATACAGTATCAGTAGACAGATGAATCTGTGATGGTTCATTTTTTGTAGGTAAACTGAAACCATTTGGAGAGACCGAAGAAAACAAGTCAAGTCGCTGATCTCAAACTAGCATCAGGAAAAGTAAAAAAAGCACCAAGTTCAGACAAGGTACGTCTAAAATTAAAGCCCACTGGCTGATATTACATAACAATTTACTCTCACAACATCAGTCTCTTATGGATGTTTTTGCATCTTATTTTAGGGGGAACAGGAGAGCGAAACACATAGAAGACGGGAAACAGAAGGACAAGATGCCCTGGGACAGAAGAGGCCTTGTCACAGTGTTAACGCTTGTTTGTAGGCGTTTGTGCAGCCTGGTGTTCCAGTGTAAATATTTTGTCGTCTGCAGCTGACACGTTCATCTGTCTCTTTTAGCCTACTTTTGGGGAGGTAGACAAGCTCACATAAACACTTTATAGCTCTGAAAGATGCATGTAAGTATTTTCGTGTCCTATTTTGCTGCATTTTAAACTTGTAATTATGTTCTTAAAATGTTGATACATTGTTGATACTGTGTTTTTACTGATTGCTGAAAAAACTGATCAAAAAGTCACTGATGCAAAACATTTCCTTGTCTGCGTTCTCCAATTAAAATTAAAATTGCTGTTGCAGTTTTCCAAAACACTACACGTGTTTTAACATTTGTGTGCAATCACAATTTGATGATGAAATCTGTCCCACAAGAATTCAGAATTCACATGAAAAATATTTTTTATTATTAATTATTATCTGGTTGGTTGACATTATCTGTTGGAGGAAGACATGTCACATACAGGACTTGGAACAGAAAAAACAACTTGATTTTGTTAAAGCGAAAGCGCAGTGAGACGGTCTCAGTTAATGTCTATGTCTATGTCATATAGACTGTATATATAGATTGACGAAGTGAATGAATATGTTGAGATAGCTTGCTTTGGGCAAAAATTGTGGTTAAACAGACCTACTGACTGTACATTTTCACTTTTAATCAGAATTCATTGCAAGAATTGAATGTTATTAATTAAGCAGTTAACAGATACACACCATAGACTGTATAAGATGGACGAAGTGACAGCTCCCCAAAAGTGAAGCCAAAACATCTGGATCGCCCCCTGGTGGCTGGCTGCAGTACAGGTCATAAACCCCGCCTCCTCCATGTTAGCAGATGGGACATGGGCCAAACTGAAAAATCACATCAAATAAAATGTTCCCAAAGATGGTTTCTGTCATTTTAGGTAGTTCTTATCACGCTGATGTTTGTTCAAGTGTTCATTTTTCTGATCAGTTTGGTTTTAATTAGTTATTTGATGCTATAAAAAGGGATGTCACGTCATGATTGACAACTGTGAGTGTGCTGTGATTGGTTCAGGTGGGTGTATAGGCGGGACCTCGACACCCCAGCTCCACCGCGGATCACTACTGTGCAGACTCTGGCTCCAAATGACGTCACCAGCGCAAGATGGCAGCTCCCGTATCCAAGATGTTTTGGCTTAATTTTGTACAATGGGAGGAAGTGGAGACGCGTCGTCCATTTTTATGTACAGTCTACGGCCCATGTCTATGAATGGATAGATTTTCAGTAACTCTTCAGTTTGTAGACCTGCTAACTCAAGGCCAATCAGCTTTGAGATGTAAATGTCATCAGTGCCGGGCTTTACAGTGGACTGATGGAAGCTCTCTGAAGTCATTAACCTCACATGGCCCACAGACCCACTTTCACAGGCTCCAGTCTCTGCAGTGTAATTATGATGTTAGCTCAAACAGCAGAGCTTCATAATACCCAGACATTAGTTCTCAGCTGCACACTCAGCCTGACATAGTAATGGCAATTCACATTCAACTGTGTATGTGTAGGAAAAAATAGTTTTTTTATCTTCACAAGGGCCTGTTGATGCTCTGAAAAACAACTGACTTTAGTTCCTGAAACATCCATCAGCCTCAAACTTCCTTTTCTCTGGCTTTTTGCTTTTTCCGGTTTGGTGCATGTGAGGTCAGATACTGTCAGCTGTATTTTCCACTGACATGACAAGCACTTGATATGAATCCCTGTGTGTGTGTGTGTGTGTGTGTGTGTGTGTGTGTGTGTGTGTGTGTGAGTGAGAGAGTAAGTTCAATTCGTGTCTTTTACAAAATATGGATATTCTGTTGCTGTCAGTCCAGCGCTTATTTGTAATATTCTACCTTTCTCCTATTTTCTGACCAACTTTTCACTTCACTTTATGGGCCCATAATTTCAAAGTTTACGTTGAAGAACTACTGTAGGTTATCAAATAAAACCCAGTATTCAAATGATGTCAGATATCACAAAGAGATAACAGCTGTTTGCTAATAAAAGCTGCGCTGCAACAGCTGTCATACTCACCATTCTGCTGCTCTGTTTCTCTCTTTAACAAAAAAAAAAAAACTCAACACTTCCTACAGTTGTTTCACATTACAAGTCTATCAGCAGCACACAGGCTTTTCATTAATGGTAGCTTAACAGCAATAGATAAAATGGCAAAGTAGAAGTGGCTGGAAATAATTAGTGAATAAAAACAGCATTTCTGTTCAGCAGAGTGGTGATTTAGTGCTGTGGAGTGGACAGAATTGATCAAGACCACAGATAAACATTGATATCGTTTTGAACTTGAGAGGTCAATATTTTATTTATGCAAGATGTATTTTTACCATTGATTCCTGTTTCGCAACTGCCTGCAAACCATTTTAATTTTTTCCTTCAAAGTGTAAATAGCAAACAACACCAACAACAACTAAAAGTGGAGCACATCAGAAACATGAAGGCTACTTGTCTCTAATATCATTCTGTTTTTAAATAAAGCTCTGGATCGCTCAGTAAATAAAGGCCCTGGTCACTAGTTATAAATTATAAGTATGCTATTGGGTAGTAATTATTCTGAAAATAGAGGCAAAGTTCTGAGATAGTTGTTTTAGTTGTGTTGAGCTAATTTGCAGTTGTTGATTTCCAGAGGAATTTCCTTGAAAGAACTGCTCCAATTAAATTCAAGTAAATATTCATTGTGTATTCTCCATATATATGAAATTGTGTTTTCCTGTAAACACATTTCACATTGTTGCTGCTGTACGCTGAATAAAATACCATCTAATTCACACTACCAATAATAACTAGCAATTAAAGAACTGGAAGTGTAAAATAAAGTGAAACTTTAAATCCAGATGAGTACTTAGGGTTGAAACTTGGATATCTTGGAAAAGCAGATGTGAATTTTGTTGTTTCTTGTATTAACCCTTTCAGTCCTAAGCCAGAAATTTCATTTTTGTACTACTTGTACATTTACCTGCCTTTGGAAGTCTCTTAGCGTCAAATATGCAACAGATGTATCAGATCTCTTCTTTTTCAGGATAATCAAAGCTATCTGAAAATTATTACGCATATGATGTGTAAAGTCATGGTAAAGATTTTAAAATGCATTATATATACAGTATCTATGTAGAATTTAGGTTTACCAAGAAAAATCCAGTTACAAAATGTACTGATTCTGAGGGTGTCACATATGATATCTTATTACAAAACAATGATCCAACTTATCAGTGAAATCTGGGAGGTTTTTGGTGAAACTGACAACAGCTATAGACAGCATCATAACCAATCAATAACAACAGGAGGGAAAGAGAGAGATGAATGAAACAACACAGTCCCTGCTGACAAGTGCAACTGCAATACCGCACAGCAATAGTGAACCACTGACTAATATATGTAGAATAAATACTTAAAGAGAACATAATACCTATCTCACACATATTTCTCTACAAGCGCACTGAAATGAATGGACACCAGTAAAAGCCTGAAACTGCATCGGAAACATATGGCATGCTTTGGAAAAAGCTGTAATAGTGTTGTACAGTGTGTAAAACATAATGAATATGTAATATGAATAAAATCTTCTTGTGTCACTCAATATGTGTGTGTGTGTGTGCGTGTGTGTGTGTGTGTGTGTGTGTGTGTGTGTGTGTAGGAGATGGTTGCTCCATTTGATGCTTGGTTGACCAAGTGCTCCCTCTATTGCACTGAAATGAATTCTGCAGACATGATGTTCTCCTAGTGCAAATCCTATCAACCCACCCATGTGTCATTGAATATGTCATCTGTGGGTTTGTGTGTGTGTGTGTGTGTGTGTGTGTGTGTGTGAGTCTCAATAAACATCCTAACTATAACAGTTAATGTGTAAGACTCAGTAAGAACATCACTATGTGTTATTGCAACAGTATTTCTGTGGTATTATTCGGCAGTTTTGTAATAGCCATGTCACACTCATTATAATAGTATATAATTATAACATTACATTACAATCACCTGTTTCAATCCCAAGCATCCTTACTGGTCAAATCAAGGTGTGCATGAGGGTATACCATTCTGTCTGCTTTCAGAAGCTCATTATATGGAAGAAGAGATCCTCTCATGAGTGAAAAGAAATGTTCTTGGTCTGAACTGCACTGACTTCTCCGCAGTTTGCACTAACCTTTTCAGCCTCATCACTGTCTTCTACTGACTATACCGAAAGAGAAGGAAGGGGGGATGATTAGCATGGAAACATGGGACAGGGAGATAGAAGGACACTGGCTGCCGGTAAATAGTTAGATGAAAAGCTGATTCCAAGCATGTCTGGATGGAAGAGGAGTGAATTTTCACAATGGAATGAGTGTAGGTGATAAAATTGCAGATAGACATGTCATCTAGAGAGGGACGGGGCAGCTAGCATGTGCTATGATATGCCTTGAAACTATTCTGGCTGGTTAGATAGGCTGAGGGAGTGAGTGGGGATGGAGGAATTCGAAGGGTTGGCTGTGGAGCTAGTTGCATATTGTGGCTAAAACGGTGGGACTAGTATGGGATGAATGTCCAATTTGTGGCCAAGAGTCTGAATTTCTTAAATGAGAAGCGGGATGATGAATCAGCCCGGGAATGTGAGCTGCACGGAGAATGAACTGGTGTTGGGCAGTTATTAGTGGGAGTCTGTGTATGAACTGCATGACGGCTCGAGAACGAGTCCGACCTTCGTTTAGGATTTCTACAACTGCTGTGTTATCTGAGTGAATGAGTGTGGACTTCCTAGACCATTCGTGCCCCGAAAGACTGGCGGCTGTAGCTTGGCAACGAGCTACAGCTCATGGAGCGCAAACAAAGGAGAGAAGGACGCTGAGTCAAGAGATCTGGAGGCTGTAATTACTTTATGTTTGTCTATTCTGTACAGACAACATCTATTGCATGTCTGTCCGTCCTGAGAGAGGGATCCCTCCTCTGTTGCTCTTCCTTTTTGGGGAGTTTTTCCTTATCCAAATCGGGGGTCTAAGGACAGAGGGTGTCGTATGTTGTACAGATTGTAAAACACCCCTGAGGCAAATTTGTGATTTGTGATATTTATATAAATAAAATTGACTTGACATTACTTGACTCTTGGAGACAAAACATTCTTTAATTTTCATTATTTTGAGGTCTTTGGACTATCCTGACAAACCAGACCATAGTTTTGTGGAAAAAATGTGTTGCTGTTAAGTTTTTCATTGAAAGGATAGCCCCTTGAGATGTAGCATCTCATTTTTCGAGGGGGTCCTGTAATTCACTTTTAGTCCCACTATTGTCAGTGTGTAAATCAGTTGTTGTTCCATTCAGCACTTTGATATTGTGAAGTATAATGGACATTGCAGGGTCTTTTGGCCACTAACAGGGTTTAAGTCTTTCAGTCTCAGGTTAGGTTTAGTTACCTTGGTTGTATCAGGCTGAAATTGATGGTCAGAATAAGGTTTTTCATCATTTCATCATTTTTTGTTACTGTGAGTCCAGCCTGGTAAGTTACAGGCTAACAATTCCCTGAATATTAATTCAGTATTAATATTAACAATGTGAATATTAATACTATGAATTGAACCTCTGCGCTTCCATTAGAGCAGTTACCCACCCTAAACTCCACAGAGAGGTTGTCTGCCCCCCGACCACTTAAATTATTTAAATCAAAAGTAAACAGAAGAGTTACACATAAAAACCTAATAAAAAGTAAAACCACCACTGCAACAGTACAACAAAATAGGAGAATTAAATGTGGACTCTTGAACATCAGATCTCTCTCATCTAAAGCTGTTCTAGTGAACGATCTAATATCAGATCATAATATTGATTTATTCTGTCTTACTGAAACCTGGCTGTGTCAGGATGAATATGTTAGCCTAAATGAATCCACTCCCCCCAGTCACATTAATACTCACATTCCTCGAGGCTCAGGCCGAGGAGGTGGAGTTGCAGCCATCTTCAACTCAAGCCTATTAATCAAACCCAAACCTAAACTAAATTATAACTCGTTCGAAAGCCTTGTTCTTAGTCTTTCACACCCAACCTGGAAAACACTACAGCCAATTCTATTTGTTATAGTGTACCGAGCTCCTGGACCGTATTCTGAATTTTTATCTGAATTCTCAGAGTTCTTATCAGGTTTAGTCCTTAAAACAGATAAAATAATTATTGTAGGTGATTTTAATATTCATGTGGATGTAGGAAATGATAGCCTTAGTGCTGCGTTTATCTCATTATTAGACTCAATTGGCTTCTGTCAGAGTGTACATAAACCCACTCACTGTTTTAACCACACCCTCGACCTTGTTCTTGTCTATGGCATAGAAATTGAACATCTAATAGTCTTTCCACAGAATTCTCTTTTATCAGACCATTATTTAATAACTTTTGAATTCCTATTACTGGACTACACGCCATTAGGCAAACATTCCTACACTAGATGTCTATCTGATGGTGCTGTAGCTAAATTTAAGGAAGTGATTCCATCGGCATTTAATTCAGTTCCATGTCTCAATGTAACAGATGACTCCTATGCTAACTTTAGTCCCTCCCAAATTGATCATCTTGTTGATAGTGCTGCAGGCTCACTACGAATAATACTCGACTCTATCGCCCCTCTAAAAAAGAAGATAATAAAACAGAGGAGGTTAGCTCCATGGTATAACCCGCAAACCCGCAAACTAAAACAAACATCGCGAAAACTTGAAAGGAAATGGCGTTCCACCAATCTGGAAGAATCACGTTTAGCCTGGCAAGATAGTCTTAAAATTTATAGGAAGGCCCTCCGTAATGCCAGAGCAGCCTACTACTCATCATTAATAGAGGAAAATAAGAACAACCCCAGGTTTCTGTTCAGCACTGTAGCCAGACTGACAGAGAGTCACAGCTCTGTTGAGCCATGTATTCCTATAGACCTCAGTAGTAACGACTTCATGAGCTTCTTTAATGATAAAATTCTAACTATTAGAGACAAAATTCAGCACCTCTTGCTCTCAGTTGGTACTGACTTATCTTCAAACACAGGAACCTTAGAAACAACTGTAAAACCTGATGTACATTTAGACTGCTTTTCTCCCATCAACCTTTATCAGCTAACTTCCATGATTTCCTCATCTAAGCCATCAACGTGTCTCTTAGACCCCGTCCCAACTAGGCTGCTTAAAGAAGTTTTACCCTTAGTTAGCATTTCTTTACTAGATATGATCAATCTGTCCTTATTAAAAGGCTATGTGCCACAGTCCTTTAAAGTAGCTGTAATTAAACCTCTTCTTAAAAAGCCCACTCTTGATCCAGGGGTTTTGTCAAATTATAGACCTATATCTAACCCTCCTTTTCTCTCTAAGATCCTTGAGAAAGCAGTTGGCAATCAGTTGTGTGACTTTCTACACAACAATAAGCTGTTTGAGGATTTTCAGTCAGGATTTAGAGTGCATCATAGCACAGAGACAGCACTAGTGAAAGTTACAAATGACCTTCTAATTGCATCTGACAAAGGACTTGTCTCTGTACTTGTCTTATTAGATCTTAGTGCCGCATTTGATACCATTGACCATCACATTCTATTACAGAGACTAGAACATTTAATTGGCATTAAAGGCACCGCACTAAGCTGGTTTAAATCCTATTTATCAGATCGATATCAGTTTGTACATGTTAATGATGAATCCTCTATGCATGCCAAAGTTAGTCACGGAGTTCCACAAGGTTCTGTGCTTGGACCAATTCTGTTTCACCTTGTATATGCTTCCTTTGGGCAATATTATTAGGAAGCACTCCATAAATTTTCATTGTTATGCAGATGATACCCAATTATATTTATCGATCAAGCCAGATGAAACTAATCAATTAGCTAAACTTCAAGCATGCCTGAAGGACATAAAAACCTGGATGACCTGCAATTTTCTGATGTTAAACTCAGACAAAACCGAAGTTATTGTACTTGGCCCCGAACACCTTCGAAACACATTATCTAAAGATATAGTTTCTCTAGATGGCATTGCCCTGGCCTCCAGCGACACCGTAAGGAATCTTGGAGTTATCTTTGATCAGGATATGTCCTTTAACTCCCACATAAAACAAACTTCAAGAACTGCCTTTTTTCATTTACGTAACATTGCAAAAATCAGGCACATCCTGTCTCAAACAGATGCAGAAAAACTAGTCCATGCATTTGTTACGTCTAGGCTGGACTATTGCAACTCTCTACTATCAGGCTGCCCCAATAAGTCCCTTAAGACTCTCCAGCTGATCCAGAATGCTGCGGCACGTTTACTGACAAGAACCAGGAAAAGAGATCATATCTCTCCAATATTAGCTTCTCTACACTGGCTCCCTGTAAAATCCAGAATAGAATTTAAAATCCTTCTCCTTACCTTCAAAGCCCTAAATGGTCAGGCACCATCATATCTTAAAGAGCTCATAGTACCCTATTACCCCACTAGAGCACTGCACTCCCAGAATGCAGGGTTCCTTGTGGTTCCTAGAGTCTCTAAAAGTAGAATGGGAGCCAGAGCCTTCAGCTATCAAGCTCCTTTCCTGTGGAACCAGATCCCAGTTTGTGTACGGGAGGCAGACCCCTCCTCACATTTAAGAGTAGGCTTAAGACTTTCCTCTTTGATAAAGCTTATAGTAGGGCTGACTCAGGTGAGCCCTGAGCCACCCCTTTAGTTATGCTGCTATAGGCTCAGACTACCGAGACTTCCTATGATGCACTGATTCTCTCTCTCCTCCTCTTCCTCTTTTCCTCCATCTGTACTTCTCATATCCCATCAATGCTTGTTACCAATTCAACTTCTTCCGTGAGTTGTGGTGCTTTCTCCCCTTTCTCTTCTTCTGTTGCTTTCTTGCAGGTGTTTTACCCGGAGCTGTAGAGTCTGATCTATGGCTGCGTCGCCTGCTGCCCCCGTGCAGTTCTCCCTCTGCACCTCACCAGCCGCAGCTGCTGTTGCTATTATTATTAGTGGTATTGCTGCTGTAATATTGCTCTGGTATTGTTTCTGTTGGTGTTGACAGCCATGCCATTACCGGGCCATTGCTACATCTCTGTGTGAAACTGTATTGTGCTGTTATGTTCTTTTCTTTCCTGTTTCTCCTTCAACCCAACCGTCGAGGCAGATGACCGCCCACCTTGAGCCTGGTTCTGCTCGAGGTTTCTACCTGTTAAAGGGAGTTTTTTCTTGCCACTGTCGCATAGTGCTTGCTCATGGTGGGAACTGTTGGGTCTCTGTAAATATAAAGAGTCGGTCTAGACTTGCTCTACTAGAAAAAGTGCCCTGAGATAACTTTGTTATGATATGGCGCTATATAAATAAAACTGAATTGAAATTGAAATTGAATACTACATAAGTCTCAAAGCTTGGCTATGATATGAGTCAAGTCCCAAGTCAACTTTGTGTTTCAAGTGCTAAACACCTCACAAAATGTAATGCCATTTAATTTTTTGAACAGACTAAGAGTCAGTGTAATGCAGCAGAGTCTTTACATGTGAATGCGACAATCTAAGGTATCATCTGTTGTCTGTCTGCACTGGCAAACACACCTTTACCTCCTGCTTGTGCAATGTGATCCAAAGTACATCCGCTGTCAGGAAATTAGCGAGTTCATTTTCTGCATTCATCATTTTAAATCTTTGGACGTAGTGAGAAAATCAAGTCAGTCCAGTGTTTTTTGGATTCTGTCAAGTCAAGTTTAAAGCATCAGATTCATGACTGGTCCAAGCCATGTGACTCAAGTGAGCTCATACAGCAAGAAGCAGTCATATCAGAGCATATCACAGACAGCTGCCTTCAAAATGCTGCAGCTGACACAGGTAATTCACTGTAATGGCATCTAATATTGATTTTAACCCGTGCTGAATAGGGGAATAAGGACTCTGTTTAAATCATGTACAGTGAATCAATAGCAAACTTGCCCGTAGATATACTACATAATACTGTATGACCTTATGGTCATTTTACAGGAAATGGCAAAATTATGGAGCTCTGTTTTTCATATTTGTTGGAGCCACTGTGTGTCATCATAATGAGTTAGTGCTGCCCTAACTGATTTAAGAGGTGGACTGCTCCTCCTCCTCTGGGCTTACATACAGACACCCCTATTAATGATAATAGCTCAGCTTGTATAGAGCAATCAATAATGTATGAGGGTGATCAGTGCTACACACTCTCTCTATATGTACCTCTCTATGGCTTTCTAAAGCTTTCCTCTCGCTGAGCAATATTCAGTTTAATTCAATAAGCCACGGACTGAGGCGGAGGCATTCAGGAGCAGCAGTCTGCCATATACTGTACCCTATTTCCTCTTGTTTGAGTAAGGTTTGCTAAAAACAATAGTGTCCGGCTGTGTTAGGAAATTACTGAGGCTTTTTAAAAAATGAAACTATATATCTGAGGTGTTTGGGATTGGGGCCGTCTGACAAAAGATAGAATAGTTGCTGCTGTGATAATTTTCCAGAGTTGAAAAATCACGTGTGTGAGTATAACGAACCGTTGTGCAGTGGTTTGGAGTCTGATTGGCCTTGGAACGCATTAATCTGTTATGCCAACTGGACTTCATGGATCGTATTTCATTGTCGACAGTATTGAGAGACAGACTAACACATTGTTGGTTTTGGTCTTTTGTTGACAATAAAAAAATATACCAAGTCTTGTTTCCCAAGACTGGGAACCTACCAACAACTTTGTACGGGGAGGCTGAAATTAAACATAAAAAAAAAAAAAACAGTTATGTGTGCTGTCAAAAACCTCTCTCACAGTCCCTTCATACCATCCTTAATGCAGGATATTTTGCTTCTGTTTTATCTGTGGAGTGTGTGTGTGTGTGTGTGTGTGTGTGTGTGTGTGGGGGGCGCTGTTCTTCTGTGGAGATTGATCACAGTCATTTGAATGATGTCATGGTGCTCATTAGCTGCTTAATTTGCTTTCTCAGTTAAGTCAATGGGAACAGATTAGCAGCTGATTCCACTACGGGCTTCAGACGTGTCCTGCTAATTATTAACTACAGTAGACAGCATTAGTGTGCATTAGTGTGTTAATGGATGCCTCTCTCTCTCTTTGTGTGTGTGTGTGTGTAAGTGAGGAGAGGTGGGAAGAAAGACAGTAACAGCAAGTGAAGAAATTAGTGTTTGTGCAGTGGATCCAAATGTTGCAGGAAATTCAATTATAGGGGAGGAGGAGGGATAAAATGAGCCTTTATAATAGTATGGAGCTCTGTTCAGTAATTGTAGCCTGTCACTGGCAGTGATGTCAATTTCAGGTACACAATCACATTCCAGTTTTACTCCAGCTGACTGGGAAAATTAATTAAGTAAAATTACCAGTTGCTCTAAAATATTCAAGTTAATGGTAATACAAGTATGTAGGAGAGTCTGGGCCACATAGACAAAAATTGAGTTCCAACAATAATCTCAATTGAAAAATTTAAAGAAAAAAATGGAATATGGAGATAAAAGAAGTTGTATTTTTTAAAGAAAAAATGGCTAATTTTAGGACAAAATATATGATATAAGACCACGTAGTATTATGAGAAAAAGATTGTATTTGAGCAAAGGGGAAGGATAATTCTGTCCGTTTCAGCGCCCAAATGTAGGAATGTAAGTTCCTTTAGTTTTACAAATAGGGAGTCTTCTGGCACATCAGCACCAGGTTATCATAGCCCGTGTTATAGGACACTGAAAAACGAAATATTCAGAATAAGTACAAAGGAGTTCAGAAGGCAGCTGGTTATCCATTAGACACTAAGGGCATTTGGCATGGTAACAGCCCATCCATCCATTCTCTAAACCTGTTCAGGGTTGCAGGGAGGCTGGAGCCTCTCCCAGCATTAGTGTGAGAGGCGGAGTACAGGTCGCCATGACAGGTCGCCAGTCTGTCACAGGGCTAACACATATAGAGAAACAAATGATATTGGATTCAAGTTATCTGATATTAGTATCAAAGCTAACATTAACATCAGAAGTCTGACAACAAAGTCAGTGAACAAACACAGAGCACATTTTTACAGATGGTGCTGTTGCATATAAAGTCAATGCAAAGGTGT
>VMKM01004053.1:0-23538 GCA_008360985.2 Macquaria ambigua | reverse complement strand
TCTCTCTCTCTCTCTCTCTCTCTCTCTCTCTCTCTCTCTGTCTGTCTGTCTCTCTCTCTCTGTCTCTCTCTCTCTGTATTGATTCACTCTTTTCATCTGCTACAAATTTTAGTTTTGGATCTATGTTTGAGTTTTGGTCTAAAATAGTAATAATAACATTTAGTTTATTATTTGGTGCGAAAGCAAACTGAAACTAAAAGTCAGTTTTCAGCTCGCTGCAGCAACTTTCTTATAAGATTAACTGTAAAAATATAAGATATTAAAGGTCTGCAGGACAGGAGGAGTGTTGGTTGAAGGTGGAGGAAGAAAGGAAGAGGACCTACATGCATCTTATGTGATGCTAAGTTTGCTTCCATGTGAGTGTCTGTCTGCAGTTTGTCTGACTGGACGTTGTTGAGCTCTTTGTGTCCGGTTTGCTTTTATGTTTTCAGAAACAGGAACTTGATTCACAGACAGAGTTAATCTTTTTTATAAACTGAGAGAGTCTGTTGTTTCTTCAGCTGCTTTAAAGTTCCCTCTGTCTGCTCTGTAACACTGGACTCGTCTTCAGAAACTCACGTTGTTTGCCAGCAAAACACTAAGAACTCTCAGAACTGGATTTTAAATTCAAGCAGAGATTTAAAATTTTCCAACGATACAGAGTCTGTCAGGTGTCAGAAGCAGCAGAAAGGGAAAATCTAAATGTGATATTGTGGAAAAGGTTTTAACGTAGGAGCTGAAAAGGAGGAACGAGTGCTCAGAATCACGTGTCCTGTCTGAACATCCAGAATGCAGAAATATGACCCCTGCAGCTGTTTTAAAGTCGGGTGTTTGACTCCTGCTCAGCACAGCAACGTCTTTAAACCTGCTGCTGCTGCTGCTGCTGTCATCAGGAGTGTGAGGGAGGAGTTACTGTCATTACCTGCTTCCACTCTGTCAGCTGCTGTTGCTAAAAGGGTCATTAGAGACTTCTGAAACACGTAGCCTTCAAACACGAGGTCAAAGTTGTCGGAACGCAGCGGCTCTGGTTTGGGTTTTCTTCTTTATGTTTCCAGAACAGCAGCAGAGTTTCTTTGCATCGCTGTAAGAACAGGAAGTGGATTTACCTGGATTTCAGGCACCTTTGGAAAAAAGACTCTTGAATTTAAGGACAAAAGGAAGAACTATGAAGTAAATGTGCACTTCTCAAACACTCACCGCTGACAATACTGAGTGACTTTACCGTGTAATGTATTTGTTTGTTTGATGGGGACAGAGCACATTAATGAACATCAGTGTAAACACGCCGGAGTTTAGCAAGAATGCTAATGTACATCCATAGTCTAGCAGGTCTAATGCTGCATAGCATCACTGCACTGTTGCACCATGGGTAAATCCCAGGTCTGAACTGTAGAGTATGGAGAGTGTGTGTATATATGTGTGTATATTATGCACAACACAAGACAGTGCTGAGTGTTTGGATATGTAGCAGTTAAATCAAAACAAAGATCACCTCAATGCTATGTGCATGTTTCATATATATATTATATTGTTTCGGAGCATTTTGATTTCTTCGGCTGCTGCGTGAAACCGAACCAGGAGAGCGTCTCTGACCTCTGACCTCCCTGGAAACTCACATTAAAGCATCATCTCGGGTTATTTGACATTCAACACAAATCAAACCGTCATATTTGCAAGCCAAGCTCCTCTGAGACTCCTGCTACCCTCCACCAGTCACGGCTCCAGACTGCGACTTTGCATATGAATGTCACTTTCTAGACGCTAACGTTGGATAAAAGGCGTGAGCACGTGTCTGCTTTCTGCACGCCATCATTGTCCTCCTCGCCTCCTCGAAGCCGCCAATCAACCAACCTTTTTGCGTACCGCGTGTCGGCGGCGGCGGCTCCTTTCAGCCGTGCTGCAGCGGTTGAGGAGAACTTGTGCATTCATTTGTTTTTATGTAAAATAGATTGAAAAATTTACGTGCGATTTCAATAAACGGTCAGAAAAATGAAGCAGGCATTGCATGTGGGAGTTTGGAGCGAAAGCGAGGAAACAAAGAGAAACACAACGTCCACCTTTACTGACATTGTGTCGCTCAGATTTACTGACCGCACTTCAACGCGTCGGATACACAAATGAGTTTGTGTTGTTTTAACCTGCGATCATCTCAGCGATCACCTGATCCTCCACCGCTGGAGTGAAATGAGTTGTCCCTGCGTATCACCGGCAAAATGTACTGAAGTATCCGAAATACGTATGAAATGATTTCTGCATTAACTTCAGCAGCTTTTAAGTAGTTTAAACAACAGAATATACTATTTTTCAATGCTTTGCACGTCAAACTGACTTCTGAAGTACAATAGTTTCCTCTGAAATGTAAAACAAGACAAAGCAAAGCAATGTTATGTATATGGTACATTTCATTTCAAGTAAACGATGTCATTTAATTTTAGTTTCATTCTGCAGTTAGTCTGATTTCAGCAAATGTTTGAAAAGTGACTCAAACATTTTCTGGATTATCAAAATTTAATGGAATAATTTACCAATCGCTGCAGCTCTAATGTCTTTTACATCAAATAAGCTCGCAGGAGACAGAAAAACATAACACCTAAATAAATGTAACTGTAACCAAAACGTACACACACACACACACACTTTATGTGGAATTGGTAATAAATACATGAATAAATAATTACGAATATCTAAAGAGACACAGGAGGTAATGAGCTGCACACTTTGAAGACCTGAGAGGTTCAACAGCAGAGAAGAAACAGGACTTGATGATCTCGGGTCTCCAAAATAGGAAAAACCACCTGATAAAAGTGACATTTTGGACTTCAGGTAAAGACAAAAGTCAAAATCTTTACTGACGAACTTTATAATAAAATCTGTTCATCACGTTTATTTTAACTTAAAAACACTTCAGGTGGTTCAGAGAAGCCTGCAGTACAGAGACACGTGGTCTGTGACTGCACAATAATAATAATAATAATAATCATTGGTTATCATATATAAATAATTAATAGGTATGTTTAGAACTCATAATAAGGTGGTTGCAGTCGTTGCTGACTGTTCTTGTAAGTGATTTATATTCAAACTCACTTTTGATTGGACGCTATGTTTGTACACGTCCAATAAATATGTGAGATTCTTGTTAATTTAACTGTCAACTTTAAAGTGACATTAATTTATTTTTGATTTGAAAAGGGACAAAGTACATTAATCAGCATTCGAACAAATGTAGATGCACAGAGTTAGCTGAAGGAATGGTTTCCATCTGCAGGCCTCATAGAATAAACATAAAACAATAAAACAATAGTTAGAAACATACAACATTATGATAAAAAGCAAATACAGTTAAATAACATGAACGGACAAATAGCAGATGATTCAGGTGTCGACGCTGTTGGTTCTCAATGAGCCTTTTGTTAACATCACACTTCTGTAATAATATAATATGATGGGGACTCTGATTGAATCCCAATGACACTTGATTGACAGCAGTCAGAAACATTGATTACACCGAATGTGTTCATGACTTAAAAAACAGGAAATATGAAAGTAGATTTAAATAACATTTATACTTCTGTGAATTAGCGTATTAATTTATTTATTTAAGTAGAAACTGAGTGTGTAAAGGTGATGACATCATGCTGTGGTGATGAAACGCCGAGTCAGACTTCAGTCTGTGGTCGGACTGCAAACATCTGCAGCAACAAACACACACGAGGTGTTTGATCAGATTAACCCCGACATCCCAGAGCAAACAGCACACACACACACACACACACACACACACACTCTCACTCTCTCTCTCACAGGTTTCTGTATCATGTTTGCCTTCTTTGTCTTTCATTCAAATCTCTTTCTGTCTCTGGTGGCGTGCTGTAGGCTAATAATAGCTCCTGTTCTTCACTCTCTAAACGTTCTCAAACTCAAAACTGGTCCTCACAGAGATAGAAGACATTGAGTCTCCATGCAGCAACACGTCGGCTCTGTCAATCACTTCCTGTTTTCTCCTTTGAGGAAAAAAACATCAGAAACCAAAAAGGGAGAATTTCTGGGTGATGGTTGGCTGAGAGTCCCAGACGTGTTGCTGCTCCAGAACTTTCCCTAAAACCACTGAAATGTTGCTTTACCCGAACCGTTATCAGGCTTGATGCTAATCAATAACTTCTGTAACTGATCCAGGTCACTCTATATGGACAGCAACTAATGGTTACAGCTAATACCATATTACACAGTACAGGGCCGGCCCTAGCCATTTTTGTGCCCTAGGCAAGATTAGGATTTGGATTAGGATTATAATTTGGTGGAAAGCTTCATGCTCAGGTCGCGGAGGTTTCCTCTGACTATCGCCATCTTTCTTTTCACGAAATATAAAACCTGTGTGAATGTTTAAACCACGTGCAAAAAAATAAGTCAGTTTTTGTTTATGTCTTTAACCTTTCAGTGTCTCTGTTCTAAACACAAATTTGAGGATAATTCAACAAATCGGACCTCATTTTGACAGTTTTTAGTTGCCCCAGTTAGTTCCAGACCTGCTGCTGTAAACCTTCAGGGTTGTGGTGGAACAGGAAGGTTCCTCACTGAGTGAAATGACCCTGAAAGATCTGAAGTGGCAGCCATGATAAGAGCTGGTCGAACTCTCTAAATACTAAAGGTGCTTCAGTGCTTCCTTTCTTATCTGCTTTAGCAGAGGGGACGCTGGTTTCACTGCCGGTTCTTGTGTGTTAATCGTTGTGTTGGTGTATTTGTGCTCAGGGGACGACAGCAGTCCGGAGAACCTGCTCCTTCATGGTCCGTTCTCCAGGAAACCCAAAAGGATCCGGACGGCGTTCTCGCCCTCTCAGCTGCTGCGTCTGGAACGAGCCTTCGAGAAAAACCACTACGTCGTCGGAGCCGAGAGGAAGCAGCTGGCCAGCGGGTTGTGTCTGACCGAGACGCAGGTAGGCATCATGGGAAACTGAGGAGGAGGAGGGCATAATGGGAAGAGGACAGGGAAGAAGAATATTTAAAAGTAAAAAACAATTACAGCAAAAATAACCGAGAAGGATCAAAATGAGAAGAACGACCAAGAAACTGAGTTTAATAACAAACATCCAGAAAGTATGAACGAACGAATGATTCAGTACATTTGTTTCCCCTCAAATATGAATTCAGAAATGCAGCATTTAAAATATTATTCAGTAAATTTAATCAAATTAAATGTGAAAACGTATAAATAATTAAATTGATCATTGATTGATTAAAAACTGTCCATAAAAATAGCTAAACTAAACATGAACGTATGAATGAACGACTCATATTTAGAAGAATTCTCTCAGTGGGAATTTTATTTAAATAAAAACGTGAGAAAACAAACTTCATGAAACGCTGCAGACGAACTCGTTTTCTCCGATTTGCCGCTTCGTGTTTCAGGATGAACTCAGGTATGATGTGACGTCAGACACCTGGCCGTGATCCAGATCAGAGGAATGACGGGGGGGTGCGATCGTTAGTCAGCCCCCCCCTTCCACCTTTTCTCAGGAGTGACTGACGGCGTTTGTCATCCTGACGCCAGAGAGACGATGTGAATCATCCACCATTATTTATGAGCTCATTTATTTCACAACAGAGGACAGGAAGAGGAGGAGGAGGAGATAAACCATCAATCACAGCCATCAGCAGTTATTAATCAGACATAAATTACAGCTTTTGCAATTGTTGCACTTTTACAGACGATAATAATAATCGAGCGATCTGCGTTTCTTTAAGAGATTTCAGGGCTCCGATCCAAAAGCTCTTCATCAGCTTTAATAAACGAGAGTTCTTCTTCCACCGCTGACGTTTTGTGACTTTCTGTAAGTTTGGATCAGGTCACGCTGCTCTCACGTTTTTCTAACTTTAGACATTCCTGCCGCCAACTAGCTGCGTATGCCGACGTGTGTCACGTGATTCTAGTGACGCTTCAGTAGTCACGCAGATTTTAAATTAGATGAACGTATTTCGTTAGACATGTTTTGGGATTTTTATGAACATATTTTAAACAATATTCAAAACATTCTGTTAATTCCAAACCTTTTCCAGGCCTGGAAAACAGTTTCATGACCGTGGGAACCCTGTTTCATGTTGGAAAGTAAAGTTTGATTTGTGTTTTGTCAGCGAGCAGCTCCGAGTTTAATCTAAAGAACCCAAAGAACGTTCCTTTCGGTCTCTAACCGCCCGGCTCGTCAGCGTCGGGATGACGGCGACAGATTTGTATCATAATTACACGTCGTCCCGTCACACCGACAGGATCTGATATTAAAGAGTCACCTGAGGCCTCCGGCAGCGTCCGAGGAGACGCTTCAGTGTCGATCAGACAGATTTAACGTCACGAGTCACGTTTTACCTGCAAAGAGATATTAAATCATCATTTATGATCGTTACTGTCAGCAGCAGAAGGAGTAGTTGAGGAAGTGGATTTGCAAACATTAGTGCAGCTGATGGTTGTAAATGATGAAGTAACAGGAGCAGAAATACACACGGTGTAAAATACTTGCTGCCTGTATGTTTGTACTTAAGTATCAAAGTAAAGTACTCATTATGCAGAGTATTAAAGTGAGTCTGTGGAACTTTTAAAACTTTTTAAACACATGAAGTGTTTTACAGAATCTCCGTAGCTTCATGTAGAAGAATTATTAAACTATATTATCTAGTTTTATCAGCCTCAGCCGTCTGCAGAATCAAAATACTACAAAGTAAAGTGTAAACTCTGTACTTTGGTACAATATGTAAGTAAATGTATTTCATTTCCACCTCTGGTAATAACCTCAGTAACAGCAGGTGTAGTACATGCAGTAGAAGTGGTAATTAGTAATAGTTGTTGCAGTACTGCTAGCTGTACTAGCTGTAGCAGTATAATAGTAGTAGCAGACCTAGTAACTATAGTAGTAATTGTAATAGCAGTGCAGTATTAGTGGCAGCAGTTGTATTACTATTATTTGTAATAGTATTAGTAACTATTTAATTAACTAATATTTAATGTTGTGGCAGCGTGGAAGAAGTACTCTGATCTCTTAGGGAAGTTAAAGTACTAATACCACAGTGCAGAAATACTATGTTACTATAATATTTTTTATATATATATACATACACATACACACACACACTATTATATTATGTAAAAGTCCTGAATTCAAAATGTTACTGAAGTAAAAGTACAAAAGTATCAGCATCAAAATATACTTAAAGTACCAAAAGTAAAAGTACTCATCATGCAGAATAATATATCTGATATTATTGGATTATAATTATTGATGAATTATTGATGAATTAATGTGTTCATCACTTTAATGTTGCAGCAGGTAAAGATGGAGCTACTTTTAATTTATTTATATTCTGCTGGGAAGCTTCATCTGTAAAGCTGTCAGATAAATGTAGTGAAGTAAAAAGTACAATATTTGCCTCTGAAATGCAGTGCAGAAGAAGTAGAAAGTAGCAGAAAATGAAAGTACAAGTACCTCAAACTTGTACTTGAGTAGATGTATTTAGTTACTTGGCACCGCTGTGTAAAGGAGCTACTGTATTCAGGATCATGCGTTTATGATAAAGTAGATTATTAGTCAGATAATGATCATTTATCTCTACAACATAGTATGTATTCCTGTATTTGTCTTTACCTGTCTGAAGACACACCTGTCTCTCTCTGTGTGCAGGTGAAGGTTTGGTTTCAGAACCGCAGGACGAAGCACAAGCGTCAGAAGCTGGAGGAAGAGTCTCCTGAAGCTCAGCAGAAGAGGAAGGGCAGTCAGCACATCAACCGCTGGAGAGCAGCGACGCAGCAGCCGGGCGGAGAGGACGTGGACGTCATCAGCGACGACTAGGCTGCAGCACACGCACACACACGCACACACACAGTCAGACATCTAAATACCTTTTTAAAAGGTGCGTTCAGGCTCCTTCTTTACATGTTTAAAAAAAGCACAGGCTCTTTTGAACAGGTTTGCTAACTCTGCTAGTGTTGCTAACGCTAGCGGTCAGGTTCATTCAGGTTTTTCTTCCCGCTAATCAAAATGTTGCTGCAAATTTGTAGTTATTTACCGAAAAGTAACGTCCAGTATGAGCAGAGATCATGTGACTGAAGTCAGGTTTGTTTTCCAAGTAAAAATAACCAGCCAGAACAACCAGTGCTGTAAGACATGAAATTACTGATGAAATTACACACAAACAACGATGAGAATCCCTCGTGACGTTAAACGTACCGCACAAACATTTGCTGTAAATAAATAAGTAGCTCTATATAATAAAAAATAGATAAAAACATGCTGAACGTATCATTCAAAAGAAAACACTAGAACAAACGTGCAGAAATATGTGTAAAAGGCAGACCCTGAACGCACCACGAAGCCAGCTTCAGCTCTAACGTGAGGCCGAGATAAATACTCAGCAACAGGGAGAGAAACCTGAGCCGTGACTCATCTAAAAGATTTCAGATTTCATTTATAAAAGGTCAGAATGAAACGTGGAACTGATGTTTGTTCAGTTTGTAGATTTCACTCTGAGATTTACAATCCTGCAGCTGAGAGCCGAACAAACGCCAACCGATCATCCTCAAGATACTTCCCAAGAACTTTCCAATAGGGAAGTGTTTTATTATTACTACTGTTATACAATTTCATTTATTTAATTGATCAAATTTAGCATCTGTGACCATTTTCTGCCAGACCAAACAAAAAAAAAAGGAGCCACGGCCTAAATTTCCAAATAAAAGCTGATGTTACAAGCATTTCTTGTATTTTGACACGTTTCAAAATAAAATGTCGTACTTGTGACTCGTGCACGAGCGTGAAAAGAGTAAAATGCAAGTAAACAGCGCTCACTAATACTACAAATACTGAACAGAGCCCTGAATCCAACACTAACAGTGTTTTAACAGTAGCTGCAGGTGGAGGTGTTTCCTGTTTCGGCAGGTTCGTCTCAATGAATCTGCAAAAACAGCTACACATCTGCCTCTGCTCGCTCAAAAATCTGTATCTACAGTTTGATTACGGCTCAGATTAGTTTCGAGTTTTCTCATTAACCAACTGCGTCGCTAAAAGACGCAAGAATCTGTCAAAATGTCCCACTGCATCAGTAAAAAATCTAATCTTCTTAATGTAAAACAAAGACTGTAACTGGACATTTAGGCAGTTTATTACTGATCTTTTGTTCCTACACAGATATATAGATCACACACACACACACACACACACACGTTGACAGCTTACCTTCCCGAGGATTGATGGATGTCCCTGAAGGCATCACTGCTCATGCAAACAGCAGGAGGTCAAAACTCTCCTGATAAAGATGATAAATTAAAAAAAAAAAACTGATCAGCCACGAGGGGAGGAGCTTAAAAACTCTGACTTCCTGTTGGAGTTGGACTGACGCTTCAGAGGCAAAAAACAAAAACAACCAGGAGTCCAAACGTGGTCACAGCTGCCGACTGAACGCTCGGCGGCGGGTTCTGGTGCCAAACGAAGCCAGCGTCCTGAAAGAGAGACGATTAAAGTGAGAAGCTGCTCTGCTGAAGGTTTCTGAGCGTCTGTCTGCAGCAGACGGCCGCCGGCTCGCAGCAAATCTGCTCAACTCAACAACACGTCTGAAAATAAGGTTCCTCCAGCAGGAAAGAAGAAACGGGGGGCGGAAACTTTAAAGTTCAAAGGAAGACGTCTGTTCAAAAGCACCTGGCTGTGATGTTCTTTACATCTTTACATTCCGACTCCATTAGCAGTTCAGGGTCTTTTAACTGAACTCTTTACTTTACTTTTTTGACTTCAAGTACAGAAAATGATAAACTTCAGAATCAAACAGCTTCTCACGACGCTCGATGTAATCTGAACAGACGTCGCAGAAACAGAAACACAAGTTGTAACTCAGCTGGATTTGAATCTTTTTCTTGTGTTGATGCGGCGTGTTCAAGCTGCTCATTAACAAGAGTTAGCATGTTACCAGCTAGCCACTATGTTTCCGGTTAGCTCGCTAGCTAGTCCCGGCGAGACGTGCACGTGAACTTCGCTGTGCACTAAAGTTCTGTTCATCCTTCTCACTCGCGTCTGTAACTTCAGTTACTAACAGAAGGTTTCTTTCAAGGTTTTCAAGATTAAACTCATTTGTTAGCATTCAGCCACAATATATCCATGTAGTTTTGGCCACATGCTGCCAAAGCCTCATGGGAATTGTAGTTGTTGCTAACATACAGTTATGCTAACAAAATAATCATGATTTAATCTTCAAGTGTTCAGATACTCGTCTAATTTAAAATATGGACAGAAAAAAAGAGAAATAATTCATGTGTATCCACTAAAGTTTTAACGAGTTACACAGATATATAATATAGTTCATTACTGGTATTTAAATCCATTGTTATGGTTGTAAACTCGTCAGTTTTTGGCTTTACAAGTTGACAAACTGCCTGAAGGCGTCTACTTTTGTTCTCTGTCTTGTCTTTTCCACTTTGACTGTTTATTTTCCTACGTTTCCCAGAATGCTTTTCAAGACAAGTTCACCAAAAAAGGAACATTTCAAAATTTTTTAACACAAATTAACTTGTGGAATTTGTGCTGAACATCACAGCCTGGTGATATTTAACAGCTGGAGTTTAATTTGTAGATTAAAAGTGAAAACCTTCACTTCCTGTTGGAGGAACCTGAAGTCATCACTTTTTAAACTAAGTTCTGTTGAGCAGTTTGCAAAAAACAACTCAATAAAAAACAACTACAGTTACAACTGTACCTGAGATTATTCTATATTTTTCTTATAATCAACAGATCCCATGTTCAGACTCAAACCAACAGCATGTGAGTCCGTCTCTCAGTCCTGCCTGACTTCCTGTCTGTGGCTCTCAGCTCCGAGCCCATTGGTTCCTGCTGAAGACGTAAATCTTTAAAAACACAGATCTATAGTTTCATGTTTAAAACAGCTACTCACTGTAGTTTTTATCAAACTAACAGGAGGAAATAGTGACTTTGTGGGGGACTATTTTCAGCGGTGGATGAATCCACATGTGGTGCTGTAGTGAGTATTTGGGGCAGCAGGACGGTGTGTGTGTTCATGGTGATGAAGGAACACGTTCATTAGTCAGTTCTGGTCTGTTTTTAAATGGGATTTGTTGAAGAAAAAGAAGAAAATTACAGAAAGTCCCTCAGTGTTTCTGTTGTAACGTCACACTGATAATATCTGAGATAAAGAGACAAGCGAACCTTCACAGCGGAGCAGCTTCACTTATTCTGCTGGTAGTTTTTGTCTTTTTGGAAACAAAAAAAAAATGTAGGTATTTATGTACAAATGGATTTGAAAGTATTCTATGCATCTGACGTGTAAATAATGATATTAATAATAATAATAATGTGTGGACTGTCCTGTTTGTTTCTCTCACTGCATCCGTTCATCTGTTTGTTTCTTCTTCCTCTGACAGATTTACCTCATCATCTCCTTATGTAGCACTTCTTCTTCTTCTTCTTCTTCTTCTTAGTCAAATCTATTTTTTCATCGTTTTAGGATTGAATGCACTAACTGTACAACTGGTTTCCTTTAAGAAAAGTGGAAGATGTGACAGAAGCTTTGTACTTCCTGTGTTCAGATTTGGAAAAAATATAAATAAAATGAACTGAAAAATAAAATGTTTTGTTTTACGTGTTGAAGGAAACAGGGAGGAGGAGGAGGGTTTCCATCTTGATCTAAAATCTCTGAAGACAGGAGGCGTCATTATATGTTAAAACTGGTGATTTTGGGCTGACAGAAAACAGACAACTGACAGATTATTGATTATGAAATATTATTTTGGCAGAATTTTGATACATGGGAGAAAATTACAGCTTCACTTCGTTTGAATGTAATTTGAATTTTGGAGATTTGGTGTTGAAGAGGACCTGAAGAAAATAATTAAGATTTTTTTCTTATGATTTTAATATTTTTTTAATAAACCAAAATGGAAATCAGACATTATTATTATTATTATTATGATGTCTCTACAGAAGGCCTACTGACCGTCCACAGACAGTTAATTAAACCGAAAGAGACTGCACGGCACCGACTATATATAAAGAATTAAATACGACTAAATAAATTAAAATCATACAGTGTTTTAACACGATGAGGGACGATTTTAAATAAAGTTTTAAATTCGGCTTCACACTGCACTCCTGAAGGCGGAACAGAAACGGGACGTGTGTTTGTTCGGAGTCCCTGACGGTTCAAATCAATATAAGAGTAAAGACACAAGAAGCGGCTGTCAGACCTGAGAACCCTCCGCAGGATGAAGCTGATCCTCGGCTGCTGCAGCGGCTCAGTCCCGGTGTCCCGGTCCTCCGGTGTCCCGGGCGGTGCTCCGGTCCTCCTGCAGCCGCTGACTGCTCTGCGGCCTCCGCCTGCAGCTGCTCCGCCTGCAGCCCCCTTCTCTCGGCTCTGCAGGGTCTACATGTGCAGATATATGCATCATTAACCGGAGGGTACAAGTACAACAGTAACGTTACATTTACTGGCTGCAGGTCACGATTTCTTATTTAGGAATATTTCTCCCGCCAACAGTTTACTCCAACATCATCTTGTCTGAGGCCGAAGATTCAATTTTACGTTAAACATGAAACAGAAAATAAACTTAAAAACTCAGCGTTAGCTAAATGAAGCGCAGTCCCGTTTTAGTTCGTTACGACAATTAAACAACTTTATCTAACGAGCTTTATAAGAAAAAGCAAAGCGTCAAACCTCCAATTCACATTTGGGGATTTTTATTAAACTTTATTAGATCTGATGTTTGCAGCTCGTTCTCCTGCAGAAGTTTATTATTTAAGTTATTTTTTCTGCAAAGTTACACAGACAGACAGGCAGACAGACAGGTCAGCTGCTGCTTCTTGATGTAACACCAACAATTAAACAGGTGAACGGAGTTTAATCTTTTAGCATCTTTTAGAATCCTAATTATCTCAGAAAACCCTGAAAGCATCAGGCAGCTCACTGTGAGGACATTAATATCATCCATCATCCATTCATGATACAGATTCTTAGTTCAGGATCAATAAAAACTAAAATAACTTTCAGCTGCTATGTGGAGGAATATTACAGGAACAGCGTGAGACAGTAGCTGAAATAATTCACTGAGTCTGAATACGAAGAAATCTTAAATGAGAATAAGTAAGATTTTTAACAAAGAACAAAATGACGACAAAGACAAAAAGACGTGCAAATACACTCGTTTCAGGATTAAATTAAATATTAAATATTCTCCTTTTGGATTAATAATCTATTCTGTATGTATCTGACAAAAGGTGGACAAAATATTAGAAACACCTCTCAGTATAACAAAAAAATGACACTTCTTTACAGTTATATATTAATTAATACAGAGACATTGGGACTTAATTAATAAATAAATAAATAAATTGTTTTATCAGCACACTTAAACAGAAGCTTAACGAGGTCTGCAGAGTTCATCGACCAGCCGACAGATGAACCAGTGGACTTTGTTTGCTCACCTGGATTTATACCTTCATCACATTCACTGTAAAACAGAGTGATGTCAGCAGGTAAAGTACTGCAATACTACAGAAATACTACAGGAGGTTAAAATAATACACTGTCAACTTAAAGACTGATGCTGCTGTAAATACAGAGCATGTTTAACGTGATTTTAATTCTCACTAAATGAAATAATTCACATAAAAGTACACAACCAGAGGAGATGGAGATATCATGATGCTGCAACTGCTACCTGCCCCCCCCCCCCCGCCTGTATGTTGGTGGTGTTGCCATGGAAATGTTTCAATATTCACAATGAGAGGCTGAAATGAAATAACAGATGGTGGGAGGCATGTAGGTGCACGACTGACAGAAACAAATTATCACTTCTTTTCATCTCCTCAGAGCCAACTGACGGTTTAACACACACCGAGACCAGGTGAACCGAGACCAGGTGAACCACCACCAGGTGAACCACGACCAGGCGAACCGAGACCAGGTGAACCGAGACCAGGTGAACCATGACCAGGTGAACCACGACCAGGCGAACCGAGACCAGGTGAACCACGACCAGGTGAACCACGACCAGGCGAACCACCACCAGGTGAACCACAACCAGGCGAACCACGACCAGGCAAACCACCACCAGGTGAACCACGACCAGGCGAACTGAGACCAGGTGAACCATGACCAGGTGAACCACCACCAGGTGAACCACGACCAGGCGAACTGAGACCAGGTGAACCACCACCAGGTGAACCACAACCAGGCGAACCGAGACCAGGCGAACCACGACCAGGCGAACCAAGACCAGGCGAACCAAGACCAGGCGAACCACGGAGGCTCCACCGGAGGCCCCGAAACATTGGTCGTCGCCCCCAGAGGCTAAATCGTCGTCAGACGGTAGCCGATGGGTTCTGAGATTGGGTGAAGTGTAATATAGATCAGTAGTCTGGTTCCAGGCCTCTGAATCTCTTCCCACATAACCGAACCAGTGAGAGGTTAGCTACTGTAGCTACGGCCACCACAAATACCAACAGAAACACGTCTTGAGATTGTGGATGAGATGTTTGCAGCTCTACAGGTCGACTTTCAGAAATAACAACTCTTAATTAAAGATGTTTCTTTGACTGACATGACAGACATTAAGTTAACTGCTGCTACACAAACACAAAGGTGCTAAAAACGCCACGTTTTCTCCATAAAATGAAGAAGGTTTTGTTGAGGAATCCCGGCAAATAAAAGGATTTAAACTTCCAGGTTTGTCTCATCTCATCCTGTACGAGGTGATTATTTCTGTTGTTGGACCTTTCTGTCGTTTGTTGGCTGAAATTTGTTTTGCGCTTGTTGAGGTTGCAGCCCTCCAATCAGTCAAGTGCTACAATTAGTGTCAATCACGCATCACCTCCGTGTGTGGTGAATCAGAGGGGCTGAGCAGCTCTATAATGTTAATCAAAGTATTTATCCAAACGAGACAAATTAACTCAGCCACTCGTTGTCAAACCCCTAATCAACCAAATCAACTTAATTGCTGCAAATAAAAGCAACTGGCATCAGAGCCTGTCGTTAGCCACTCTGCTGCTGAGAAGCTGCAGCTCAGCGTCAGACAACACAACCGATATCTGCTGATCACATCACTGATGATCTGCATTGATCCTTTGAACCACCCGTCTGTCTGTCTGTCTGTCTGTCCATTTTTACAAAACATCATGAAGCTTATGGACTGTGTGTGTGTGTGTGTGTGTGTGTGTGTGTGTGTGTGTGTGTGTGTGTGTGTGTGTGTGACTGAACACATGCGTGACAATCAAAGTAGCGCTGATGGAGGGAAGTTTGGTGTGTGTGTTAAAGAAAGGCAGAGAAGCTGACAGTGTCGGGGCTTGACGGAGGGGATTTCCAGTCAACCAGCGTTCCTCCGTACACACACACACAGACAGACACACACACAGACAGACACACAGACAGACAGACAGACGACACACAGACAGACAGACAGACAGACAGACAGACACACACCTGGTTACAGCCAGGTTTAGGTCCCAAACTTTGGTCTTTGTACGACGAAATATTTCCCATGAACCCACTGAGATCAACAACAAGGAGCAGCCTTCACTCACACATTTATAGACTTTTATTCAGTTTTTGCCCACAAGTCTGTCCAGGAGCTCCTGAAGGAACCCATCACATGTTGAAATACAGTTTTCAAAAATCTGTTATGAAAATGATAGTTATGGTCCTTGATTATTATGTGTCCGGATTGACTTTCCGGTCTGGACTTTGAGAAGTCCTGCTTTATAAGCACACTGTGACCACATTACATCAGTATTACTGCACCAAACGGACTGTTTTTAAACGTCAGATTTCGTTGTGAATGTTTGATTCACTGTGAGGGCTCGGCGTGGACGAGTGGTTGGAAGAGATGATGGACAGGATAAAGGAGGAAGATAAGAAAGAAACACGCTGAAATTAATGAGAGAGGAAGTGAAGAGCTGGAAAAGTCCAGAAACGAAGCCGGGGCCGTTAAACAGACCATGTGGTCCGTCCGCTTCCTCGACTCCATGTTGCCACAGGTTTGTAAAGCAGCTGGCACCGAGACAATCCAGCCTACACCGACCACTGCAGGCAAAGCACCGTGTCCAAAAACCGGCCGAGAGGCAAGAGAAGTCCCGTCAGTGACGGGGCATAAATGTGAATCGTCCCTGCAAACTTACTGCCGCCCAAACTACAACAAGAGAGACTGCACAATTCAAACGCACCTGTCCAGAGTCAAACACTCCCGTACCAGCGAAGAGGAGAGCTAACGTCACTGAACACTGCTTCAGCAACTGCACAATTAATGGCGATATCTAGATACATGTTAATATATAAACCTGTTTCTGGTTAAACAAAATGGTGTAGCGACAGGGCTGATGGAGGATAAAATGGTAACTGTGAGAACTTTCCACAGTTGAAAAATCTGGTCTGATAGTTTAATAAACTTCTCTGCAGCGTGTTGGTCTCTAATAAACCTTCACAACTGTATATTGTCTTCTCACCTGCTACCTGAAACAACACACCAACAACAGAGCGTCGAGTTTTCTTTAAAACACAGTGCAGCTTCCCGTCTTTACGCCTGTAAACTGATATCTCATGCAGGGTGTTTCCACACGTAGCAGCGACTGCCAGAAAACAACGATGTAAAGAAAGAAATGTGTATAAAAGTCAGTGATTCACGTCCATCGATTATCACGCAGCATTTATGTGACACACGTCGACTACCTGCCAGGTAAACTCCTCTGTCTGTTAACAGGCAGATGATGAATGTGCTCATGTTCCTCCCTAATGTGCTGCAGACTTCACGTGAGCCGCACCGACGAAAACGCTGCACGCCAAATAATTACAGAAAAACTGCCAAAAACCGAGGCTTGTCCTGCATAATGTAAACGACCTGCACCCCCCCTCACCCGCATGTGTCCTGAACGCTGATTCGTTTGCATAAAACACCTCATTTGACCTAAAGTACCGTTCGACTTTCTCTAAAAACTCCCCCGGCGTGCCAGAGGCCTGTTGGCTCAAACGTTGATTTGTAGCTCCAGTAAAACCTCCGAGCCTCTGGCGTTGCCATGACAACAGAGCCGGTGGGTTTGATTTACGGCCGAGCGTGACGAGCTAATGACGGGTTTCTGCGCCGAGCTGCGAGTCTGCTGCGTTTACAGACTGGAAGAGCTGGTTCGCTGCTCCCAGATCAGCTTCAGACCGCCACAGGTGCTGGAGGTCGGTGGGAGGAAGAGCTGATCCTGAATCAGTGCCCCCCCCCCGAGGCAACCTCAGCCCCCCTGAGCGTTTCCTACGCTGCCACCTGGACGTGCCGCTGTGATTGGCTGAGAGGAGCTCGGGGGGGTGGGGGGTGATAGGCTGCCTCCAGCTCGGGCAGTAAAAGATGTTTTTTTATGAATCACTGAAAGAGCTCTAATTAAGTGTAATGACGGCTGCTGTGCGTCTGCAGAACAATGATTGAGATAATTACACTTAATCACGGAGAAAAGAACGTTTTAGTTTGACGTTAATGCCGCAGTCCAGACTGCACTCACGGTTATTCAGATTATTGGTTCGTTTCCGTGTTGGTGAGTCGACCGTGGAGCACTTCTCTGTCCTGAGAGGTGACGGATAAATAAAGACTTTAGACTTTCATTACGGAAGCCCAGTTCTGCCAAGAATATTAAAGAAATACATTATTAGTCAGGCATGGTGAAAATTTTAAATACTTTCTCATAGTCAGAATTTTAACACAAAACTTTAACTTATTTAGTATTTCATAATTTTGACTTACAGTATTTTTGATTTTCATGCATAAATTTTTATCTTTTTTCTTTTTCCTGGCTGAAATAAGCTTCCGTACATTAATAAAGACTTCTTCTTCTTCTGTCTGTTGCTGTCTGTGAGCAGGTTATAAAGCAGAGGAAACGGTGCTGGTAGCTCAGGATCTTCCTCTGAGACGATCTTCCCAACCTTTTTGGTTTGTGGCCCTTCAAAGCAAAGCGACGTCGACTCATCGTGACTCCATGTGAGCTGTGAGTTAACCAGAAGCAACGTTACCTTCGCATTTAAATACTTTTTATTGTCTGCAGGAGGTTAAACTCCCCAATATTTTAAAATAAAAAAGATTGAGAAGATTTTGCGTGACAGACGGATGTTTTTTGTCATCTTGTGGCCCCTCAGAGGGCCGCTCCCTCCGTGGGCATCATGTAGTCGTGGTTGTTGTCAGTAAGATTGTTTTGTGCTCTGTGCTGATATTAACAGCCAGATGTAGATAAAGATTAATTTAATTCATTGTATTATTATATGTTGCCTAATATCACTGTTGTTTCATTTTATTTCATTTAAACATTCGTTTTAATTTATTTTATTATTTGTATTTTACATCATCTTTTTTTCCTTATGTTTTTCTTTAGTGAGTATTGCTTATGCTAATATTTTCTCATAAAGATGCATTGATGACATTTTATATATATATATATATATATATCTCATGCTACCTCTTTATGAGCTGGAAGAAGCAATAAAGTGGAACACATTCCTCAGGATGAAAAATTAAAAACAAGAAAAAAACAGAACATGACAATTTAAAATTAAAGAGATTAAAAGACTTCCAGCTGTACAATTATATTATAATTATAATCTGTGTTTGTCAGCAGTCCTGCCTTTTCTTCAACACGTTCAAACTCCTCTTCAGCGTTTTCCTCAAGTCTGCACCTCCCTCAATCTTTTCTGCTAAAAACATGAAGACGATCACACTCACGTAATAATTAATAAAAACAGAGACATATAAATGTAATTATATTTTAAAATATGACTTTCTGTTTGTGTAAAATGTGCTTATAGTTGCAGAGAAGAAGAAGTTACAGCACGCACACTGTCTCAACATGGACAGCTCTGTCCACAAACTTTTGGCCATGTAGTGCATAAACTGTACGTGCGTGTGCCGTACGGTTTCTTCAGCGGTTCATTTAATACTCAGGATTTCAGAATTTGCAGTTTTACAGTTTTGTAAGTAAACTCCTCGGAGGAGCTGTATGTACGAGCGGGTGTAAATATTCATATATTTTGATTATTATGATCACAGAAAAATGATGTAATGATCCGCACATAACAAGATCGCAGAATAATTAATTTCTGTGATCTCGGGAGAGGCATCATTTTCTGGTGATTATGACATAAGCTTTGATTTCTGATTGTGGAGAAGTGATGAGTTCATTAGTTTCCTCCTAATGATCAGGAGGAGACAGTTTGGGTTATTTCGAGCTCAGGAAATAATTATGAGGAAGCAGAACGTGTCATCTCGAGATCACAAAATAATTGTTCTGTGATCACGAAAAAAGCAAAATAATAATTACACCTGCGACGTTTTCGGGCTTCTGTAAAAAAGGTGAAAGTGTCGAAAGTGAAGTGTCACTGGAACACACACACACACACACACCCCTACTGTTTCCTCTCGCAGGACAATGTGATCCAACCTGTCGTACAGGTGAGCAGCAGTCAGAGGGAGAAAAACACAAAAACAGCAATTATACGAATGTTTGGAGTACAAACAGCCGCCCACCGCGCTCCTCAGACAGGATGTCAGTTTCCAGCCGATAACGCCGACTCTCAGATCTGTGACCAAGCAGCACCTGCTCACAAGACCGCTGAGTCGCCGGGTTTCAGGTGTTGTGTCTCGCCGCTGAGCAAAATAAAGTTTGGACAGAGATAAAAAAAGCAGATTGAGACGTCGTGTCTGAACTCGTCAGCACCGACAACTGAATGACTTCTAGTTAAACTGATGAACTGTGGACTATTGACACGCACGCATAATGACACTTAATAATGATAATTACCCTTAATAACACTTAATACACTACAGACACTCTAATAGTGTGAATAGAGAGTTAATGAGGGGAGCAGCAGATAAACACCGACACCAGACTCACTTCAGATGTAAAGAGCAGTCAGTTCAGATTAAATGATGCTGCAGGAAACATGTTCAAGTGTCTCGAACACATTCGTTTGAGCTCTTTAGGAGTCTGTGGTGTGTAGTTCACCAGCTACCGCCACAAGTAGTCGCTATGTTAGCAAGACTAGCACCGCCTACAGTGTGCTGCAGGGATGAGGTGTTTCTGTAGCCCAACCGGGAGTTAGCATCGCCCTGGTTCCCTCCACAAAAAGCCAATGGGATTTTTCCATTGGATTTCGGATAATTGCAGAAAACAAAAGTTTATGATACGTTGATATAATTTTTGGAGCGTAAATGCAGTCACCAGAAGTAAAAAGCTAACGTTAGGCTATAAACCAACTACACCACGGTCACTTCACCGTCACCACCACTAAGCTTCACACTTTGATTTCACTTTGATTTTGTGCGCTTACAAACGCCGTCGTCTTCCTGCAACAACTCGGTCTGTCTCTGTAGGGATCCTTTCCATAATGTTGTCAGACACTTAGAATAACAGTCTGAACCAGACTCAGTGTTAAAAACAAGCACTTTTAGTGGACGCACTTTGACGGGTGCAGTTGCCCACAAGGATTACGTTGCAGCCATTGCAGCCCCTGAGGTGATGTACTGGACCAACTCCAAAACTTTTGGTACCTTTTAGTCATTTAGACCCCCCCAGAAAAAATAGGGCTCAGGTTTAAAAATACCAGAATTATCCTTTAAATTGACAAATAGCAAAGGCCAATGCTTTGGATATTTGGATTTTTGGAAAAATCAGTAAAAACCACAAACGTTGAGTCTTCCGTAAACATGTCATTACTCCACACATACTGTAGCTTTTATATATGAACTGTCTATGGAAACCCTTATATCTCCAAACTGTTGACCTTTCAGGTGCAAAGAAAATGTTTATGAAATGATGTGACTGTCTCAGAGCCTCACAGGAAGCCAGAAGTTCCCGTTTTAAATAAAGTTTTGAAAAGAAGATTCCTGGAATCAGTCTTTTACCCTCATGTCTTTATTTCCCATCAGCCCCGTGCCTCTGCCGGCTCGACCCGAGGCTGTGACTGACTGACAGCTAACGGGCTGCTGCTTTGTCGTCTTTGTTTGTGGCATCGACAGTTTTGCGTGTTTGATGGAGGATTAGAGCTCATTAAGAGAGCGAGGCTGGTCGCCAGGAGCTGTTCAAAATACCACACATACATTATACTGCTCGCTCTCTCGCTGCAGTGCTCTGCCTCACTGTCAGTTTGATTTTATTCAACCCACACAAACTTTATCTCTGATATTCTCATTTTCATGGTGGGTTTTACTAATGTGGAGTTCATGTTTATATGTAAAGACATCCACCTGGCTTTTATTGTTGCCAACAAGTTCTCTTTAGAAATTAAAAAAATTGTTTGACAAAGGACGTGGACGTTTTTGGTTCACGGTTGTCGCCTCAACCCCATAAAATCTTAATTTGACATTAATCTGATGATTTTTGAAAAATACAATTTTAGGATATTGTATTGAATATTCAGTTAATCTTCTCTCACTCATTTGTCACGTTTTTCCTTTTCCTGCCGTCTCCCTTTCATCCCTCTGAATCATGAATGTGTTGCTCATCACAGACCTCCTTAATACCGGCTGCTTGTAATGTTTGGATTTGGATCAAGTGTTTACTGGTCGGGAGTCAACCACCAAGTCCTGCATGAGATTCACACGACGCAGCGAGCAGCAGTACGTTTCAGGTGTGTCTGTGTCTCCGTCATACAGCTCACGTTAGAAACTCAACACAGCTCAACACAAAGCCTGAAGAATAAAATAAAGGCGAGTGAAAGCTGACTGCAGCTCCCGAGGGCGACCAGGAAACCGGTGAACATGATTGGACAGCTTCCTAACTGGCATTCAGCTTCCTGGTGAACCCTGCGGCGATCTGAGGGTGACGTCGTAGTAAAAGCTGCCGATCGGACAGTCCTCTGTCATTAATTCACCTCTGATACAAGTCAGCACAGGTGATCCCACACAGGTAAGCAGCTGCAGGCGGAGGCTGGCTGTTCAGGGTCTCCTGCTGAGACAGACTAAAGCCTCTCTTTGTGGTTCTTTATTAGAGGGGAGGGGGGGCGGCGATGGTTTGGATTCCCAGAAATGGAAAGTATTTTTAGTTTTAGATAAACAAACGGTCGCCTGATACACTCACGCCGTCTGTCAGTCACTGGACTAACGCCAAGTTTAAACAACAGGGTGGAGCCTCAGACCGTTCAATACCTTCAACAGAGAACAATCAGTTTTAAAATGACCATCAAGCCACTCAGAGCTGAACTCGTAGACAAGACTTGTTGTCCCCCCCCCCCGGTACTTGGTTACTTTCCACCACTTGAACGCAGCATCAGATCAAACAACCTTCTGCCTGACGAGCCTCAGCTCCACGAGAAGTCTTCCTGCTGCAGTCTGAGGCTGAACAACAGGTGGAGGTCTGAGCTGGGGGGTGGAGGTCTGAGCAGGGGGGTGGAGGTCTGAGCAGGGGGGTGGAGGTATCAGCTGGGGGGTGGAGGTATGAGCTGGGGGCCTGGGGGGTGGAGGTATCAGCTGGGGGGTGGAGGTATGAGCTGGGGGGTGGAGGCTGCTGGTATGTGTCATGTGAAAAGTGGGGTTTTTTTTGGGGTGGGGGGTCTGTATCTCTGACACTTGTTTCACAACACACACTAATTGCAGCTTTATGCAGATGTGGGAGGTGTTTTTAACGTTGCGCCGCCGCCTCGGGTTCTTCTTCCCTCGCTGCTGGAGTTCCCCGCAAACAAACAACGTCTCATTACAACACGCAGACTTAAACACTGTCGTTCCTGAAGGTGAGCCGAGCTCGGTGTTAATTATTACCGCCGGGTCTCATTACGGCTCAAGTTTGGTGACATCGAGGAAGGAAGGTCAGCGGATATGAAGCTGTCTGTAAACCTGACGTAGTTCAGATGAAGTTGGTGAAAAAACAGAGATTAAAAATTAAAAAGCTGTGATGAAAAAACATGAAACAAAGCGGAGGAGATGGAAGTAAACTCCTACACCTAAACTCCACAGAGAGGCTGTCTGCCCCCCCACCACTTAAAACTTAAATTATTTAAATCAAAAGTAAATAGAAGAGGAGTTACACATAAAAACCTAATAAAAGGTAAAACCACCACTGCAACAGTACAACAAAATAGGAGAATTAAATGTGGACTCTTAAACATTAGATCTCTCTCATCTAAAGCTGTTCTAGTGAACGATCTAATATCAGATCATAATATTGATTTATTCTGTCTTACTGAAACCTGGCTGTGTCAGGATGAATATGTTAGCCTAAATGAATCCACTCCCCCCAGTCACATTAATACTTACATTCCTCGAGGCTCAGGCCGAGGAGGTGGAGTTGCAGCCATCTTCGACTCAAGCCTATTAATCAAACCCAAACCTAAACTAAATTATAACTCGTTCGAAAGCCTTGTTCTTAGTCTTTCACACCCAACCTGGAAAACACTACAGCCAGTTCTATTCGTTATAGTGTACCGAGCTCCTGGACCGTATTCTGAATTTTTATCTGAATTCTCAGAGTTCTTATCAGGTTTAGTCCTTAAAACAGATAAAATAATTATTGTAGGTGATTTTAATATTCATGTGGATGTAGGAAATGATTGCCTTAGTGCTGCGTTTATCTCATT
>VMKM01004052.1:0-23544 GCA_008360985.2 Macquaria ambigua | reverse complement strand
GTTGAGAACAACAGATCTTCCTCCACAGCTCTGACGGAGCTCCTGGATGTCCTTGTTTTCCTTTACAAAGTTAACAACAGCTGGAGCTGTAGGATCTGACTCCACAGTGAACAGAATCATGGTGAAGTCATTGACTCGAGAGCTGAATGTGTTCTGGATGGTCTCTAACTCTCCCTTGTCTTCATCAGTGAGGGGACCCACAGGTAGGACCAGGATGAAGGCATGGACGCCCTCAGGATCACAGAGGGAGATACACCTGAATGATTCCTCCATCACTGCCTCCTGAGGTTTTCCATACAAGGCAGGCCGCTCCACCAGGGAAACCCAACGTCCACACACCTCTCCCTCATTTTTAACACACTCTGATGAGTCAGCAGATGGACCAAACTTTCTTTTTCCCAGAATGGCATCAGCTGTTGAAGTCTTCCCTGCTCCTCTTCCACCACACAACACCAGGTTCAGAGGGGGTTTGGAATAGGCAAACCCTGTCACGAGATCAGCCTCTTCATTTAACACTAGATATCCTCCCCTGTTGTCACTCACTATGTTTTCCATTTTTTGCATCAACTCTTGCAGGTCATTTTTTGGAAGATCCTTTTTGTCAAGACTGATTCTGTGTTGCCTTTGTTTGCAGTCTTGGATGAGTTTCACCAAGTAATTCTCTCCTTCCTCATCATGTGTCATGACGACCATTGAGTGCTTAAAAGCATCTCGACCAAACAAACTCAGGATGAACTTCAGTGTTTGTCTGTTCTCCTCAGTGAACTCAGAAGGATTCACTAACAGCAGCAGAACATTTGGTCCAGGAGGACAAAGAGTCAAACAGTTCTTCATCTCTCTTCTCAGCTTCTCCACAGACAAACTGAACATGTCTGGAGTTTTCACTACTGTTAATGGTTTTCCTCTCCACTCTCCACTGGCAGATTGAAGCTGTTTGGCTGCAAAGGCTTTTGGGACATTAAACTCTTTTTTCCCAATGATGATGTTTCCCAGTGTTGTTTTTTTGTCATCACTTTTTCCAAACAACACTATCCTGAGTTCATGTGCTGTAGTAATCAAATAAGATTTGAAAATTACCTTCCATGATTGCATATTTTCACCACACACAAGTGGTATCAATTCACCACTTTTCATTACATATACATTTAGAAGAATTAATGGCAGTGATAAGAGATATTTTTGCCTTACATGTTTAAATATGAATTATCACACTACAACCAATTTTTTGGTGTGTGAAAAAAGTGTTTCTTACTGTACTACTGTTATTGCCTGGGAACCAGACGAATCTGCGAGCTCCTGTTTTATTTGCTATATGCTATATGGTTCATGGGCTGGTTGAGTCACAGAAGAGACTGTGCCCAAAACACAATGACATTTATCTCAGCCGGTATAGATGCAGAAAAAGAAAAGATGGCCCACTGATCTCTTGTGAGAATACCAAACTTCGACAAAATATGGTTAATGAACAACCTGTATTGTATTACTGATTTGGGTGTTTCGTGCATTTTAATCAATTATGTTAGGCTTGCTAACGGTATTCCTGCACGCTTTAGCTAACAATCTAGCAAGCATTAGTGTTATCACAACCAGTAATGCTGAGGTAACCATGAACTATATGCTATTTTTGTCAGGTAGCATATTGAATACTTTGAGCTCAGGTCACATATTATCATATTATAAAGCAATTGAAATATTGAAAGTTCTTTGGAGTCACAGACAACAGTGTCATTATTTATTTCAGTTAGCCTACATATATTTTAGCTTGGCAGATGGAACAATGCAGAAAGCTTCATTTGAACAAGAATCAGATTTTGTGTAAGTTTACATATTAATTTAAATTGCAAAGCAGGCAGGCTGTAAAGGAGAGTTTGATATTTATTTAAAACATGTATTAGTTGTTATACTGTAGACATGTACATATGCTGTGTTATTTATTATATTTATTCCCTTTAAGTGTGTGTTTTAAAGTAATATTGTATAAATGTATTGGTGGGTGGAGCTAAGTAACCCAGGTGGATGTAATTTGGTAATTAGGACAGAGCCTCTGTTTTAAATGGGGTTTGTGTTGAGTCTGGAGAAGGATGTCCATGTTGTGAATTTTAACTGTGTTGGAAGCCTGCAGTTTTAAATTATCAACTATTTTTGAGGTTTTATCCTTAGTTTCTCTTTAAACCTTTTAAAAGTGAGGACGTATGACCAGCTTCGTCCCATGGGCTAATACAGTCCTGTCTATTGCCATTTCTTTGAGGAGTAAAGTATTTCCAGTATCAAACTCACTAAAATTTTTATTATATTTCATTTACCTTTAGACCAACAACACAACAATCCCAGATGGAACATGCCCAGAGCTCAAAGGATTGGACTTGAACACTTTTCCTTTCCTTTTTGTCACCAGGCAGGAAATTACCCTGGCCTTATGGCTCATTTGCACAGCCACCAGAGGTCTATTATAAAATAGGGAGGTAAGTCCATCTATATGATTATCATACATTTCATCATTTGAATTTAAAATGGTCTCCAAGTTTCCTTAAGGGATAATGCCTCACATATTATGAATTAACGTGTTATTTCTGTGCCCCCGGACATCATTGGTGTAAATTAGTTTTAGGTCAGACCTTGTGGGCTCATTTGATGTTTGTGCGAACCTTCACATTCCAAATTAGATTTATATTTAGGTTGTGACCTGTTAGTAATGCTGGTATAATAACCTAACATGGATTTAATAGCACAATTTGAGGAATATCACACATTAACTCTGCAAAAGTTCAGGTTATAGGCATGGACCCTCTGTTCTAGAAAAATATTATTGTGAGTGACATGATTATTTATTGCTTTCACACAAACTGCTTTTTTCAAATTATGAATAATAAAAATTTTATTTTTTGTATGTTTCTAGAATCTTCTAAAATACTTTCTATCTTTCTTTTAAGATAGAAAGTAGCCACCTTGGCTGTGTGGCCAGCAACCATTCTCACTGTGGTGTTTGCCCCGAATCATTGTGAGAAAGGAGCTGTTCCTTAATCACTTTAAAAACTGCTGCACTCAACTCTGTGGTGACAATGGCTCCGGCAACTGCTCTGGCGATGACAGCGACGGCAGCTAAAGCGACGGCGGCTCTGATGACGATGGCTTCAGCAACTGATTCGATGACGGCAGCTCCGGCAACTACGGCAACTTTGGTTCCGACGACTGCTCCGACAACTACAGCGGCGACGGCTCGGACGACGAGTTTGCTCCGACAATGGCGGCTCCGGCAACTACAGCGATGACAACAGCTCCAGCAACAACTTACACTCCAAAAGAAGAACCTCAAAATGCAGGGCCCAGATCTTACTAGTCCACTGATTGGAGTCATGGCTAGATTCAGAAAGGAGCCTATTGCAATCACTGCAGACATTGAAGCCATGTTTCATCAGGTGAAGGTGTCACCGGAAGACTCAGACCTCCTGAGATTTCTCTGGTGGCCCAATGGAGTCTACAGTCAGGACTTGGTGCAGTACAGAATGACTGTTCATTTGTTTGGAGCAACTTCATCACCAAGTTGTGCTAACTTCACCGTCAGGAAATGTGCATAAGACAACAAAGAGGATTTCAGCGACAAAGTGGTCAACACCATTCTACACAATTTCTATGTGGATGACTGCCATGCTTCAGTTGCTACAGAGGAGGAAGCAGTATCTCTCTATCATGACCTGAGAACCATTTGCTATAATGGAGGCTTCCTACTCACAAAATGGATTAGCAACAGTCATCATGTGCTGGCTGCGATACCTGAAGAGCAGAGAGCCAGAGAGGTGAAGGACTTGGACTTGGACCATGATCAATTTCCTGTGGAAACAGTGTTGGGGGTACAGTGGTGTGTCCAGTCTGATACATTTAAGTTCAAGATAACATTCCAAGATAGACCTCCTACCAGAAGGGGGATCCTCTCCATCGTCAGTTCGATTTATGATCCCTTGGGAATCCTGGCTCCTGTGGTCTTGTCTGCCAAGAAGATCTTACAAGATCTATGTAGAAAGGAGCTTGGTTGGGATGACACTGTACAAGCCCCAACTGCTCAGGAGTGGAGGAGTTGGATGCAGGAGCTCTGTAAGCTTAAAGACTTCAAGGTAAAGCGATGTTTGAAACCTGAAGAGTTTGGAGAAGTAACATCTGCTCAGCTACACCATTTTGCAGACGCCAGTGAGGATGGCTATGGAAAAGTGACTTGCCTGCTGTTACACAACAGCCATCATCAGGTTCACTGTGCCTTTGTAATGGGAAAGTCTAGAGTTGCCCCATTGAAGTCAATTACGATCCCTCATATGGAGCTTACGGTCACGACAGTTGCAGGTCGTATCGACTTGATGTGGAGGAAGGAGCTGCAAATGCAACTTCAAGACTCAATCTTTTGGACTGATAGCACTTCTGTTTTGAAGTATATCAACAATGAGACCTCAAGGTTTCGAACCTTTGTGGCCAACAGGGTTTCAGAGATCCTTAACGTGTCAAGACCATCTCAGTGGAGGTATGTGAATACTTTCAGTAATCCTGCAGATTTGGCCTATAGGGGGTTGAAAGTGGAGTCATTCCTAAAAAATGTGACATGGGTGTCTGGGCCTCAGTTTCTCATCCGGCCTGAAGAGGAGTGGCCGTTAAACCCTGATGGTTCAAGAGGAATCTCACCAGAGGACCCTGAGGTCAAGAGGAGCATCACAGTGAATACTATTCAGACTGAAGTTGGGGATGTTGATGCAGTAACACGCATGATCAACCATTTCTCGTCTTGGATTCACTTAAAAACGATAGTATGTTGGATCCTTGGGTTTAAGAATCTACTTTTGCATCTTAGCCAGAAGAGGAAGCAAAAAAGCCTTGCACTTGCTCAATCTGGTATTGATGAAGCCCAACGAAAGCAATCTCTGGAAAAGGAGATTCAGAGTATCAAAGCTCAGGCTAGTGGTGGTTGCCTCTCAATAGAGGAACTAAGAAAAGCTGAGTTGGAGATCATCTGCTTTTGTCAGAAAAGAAGATTCCCGGCTGAATTCTCTAGCCTGGAGAAAGGAGAAGCTGTTAAGCGTAACAGCCATATTTACAAGCTCAACCCAGTGCTCAAGGATGGGGTTTTAAGAGTTGGTGGACGGCTTAGTAGAGCAGCCATGCCAGAAGATTCTAAACATCCTGTCATACTGTCAAAAGATCTTCACATTTCTGACATCATTCTTCGACACATACATCATATGGTAGGACATTGTGGTCGTAACCACATGTTGTCTACACTGCGACAAAGATATTGGATTCCAGGTGCCAGTGTGGCTATAAGGAAAATCCTGTCAAGATGTGTTGTCTGTCGACGGTTGCATGCTGCTCCAGGGCGCCAGCAGATGGCGGACTTACCTCAGGATAGAGTTTCCCCGGATGAACCTCCATTCACACATGTTGGAGTGGACTATTTTGGACCTTTTGAGGTAAAGCGTGGAAGAAGTGTAGTGAAGAGATATGGAGTTCTCTTCTCCTGCTTATCTATAAGGGCTGTCCACATTGAAGTCGGATCATCATTGGATACTGATTCCTTTATCAATGCTTTTCGACGCTTCTTATCAAGACGTGGACAAGTGTCAGAACTGTGCTCGGATAATGGCACCAACTTTGTGGGGGCTGAGCGTGAGTTGAACGAAGCCATTAAAAACTGGAATCTTGCTCAGATCCATGACACTCTTCTTCAGAAAGAAATCAAGTGGGTTTTCAATCTCCCATCTGGTTCACATCATGGAGGTGTATGGGAGAGGTTGATTAGATCTGTGCGAAAGGTCCTTAATTCCACTTTGAAGGTACAGTGCCTTGATTAAGAGAGTCTTCACACAGTCCTCTGTGAAGTGGAAGCGATCATCAGCCTGCCTATAACCAAGGCATCCACTGATCCAAATGACCTGGAAGCACTAACCCCTAACCATCTTTTACTTCTGAAAACCAAGCCATCTCTGCCACCAAAATAATAAATGTGAATGATTTAGCTCTTTAGTGGGCCCCCTAAAGTGGGTTAAAAAAGTAGACAATTATTCATTATAATTATATAATTAATTATATATAGCAGAGTGGTGTTCATATGAGTAACATACCAAACTATACAGGCTAATATGAGATTCAGAAATGAGACTAAAAATCATGTTTTCAAGTTATAGTAGGCCTACGTAAAATGCATGTGATCCCATGATGATGAAGTTTGCAAAAGTGATTAAATTATTCACATAATAAAACATCTATCAAAATGCATGTATAAATATATTTTTAGTAGTAAGGCCAACTCAATTCATAGTTTATCCTCATTATTTCTGCTTAATAGTTGCTAAAATATGCATATTTATATTAGTTTTTTCTAATTGTTTTGTTTTCCTAAGCTACCTTTTGTTGGCACTCATTCATTGATTAGACCACATTATTTGCGCTGAAAGTCATATATTGTTATGGCTCAATGGCTCAGGATTTGCTCAGCACTATGCTCTATCCAATTGCATCCAGAGGTATTTTGGTCTGCGCCCATTGATAACGCCCCTTGGAAATCGAAAATGAACTGAGAAATTTTAGACTAATTTGCATTTGCAAATTGGTCTGTCGATGTCAGCTTACTACTGTTATCAACTTTGAATATCATCTGACACTTGTAAGAATAAGAGTTTGGCTATTTAGTAGTTGACAAAGTTCTGTGAAACATATTTAGACCATTTCAGAGGTTCCCCAGTGAAACCGTATCACTCATAGGGCTCGCTCTCCACGGCGTGAGCCTCACAGAGTCCGCCGTGAGTTGTTTTCTCAAAGACGCCCCTCCAGCGCTTCGCAGCCGCAGAGCAGCTGCAACGCCGTCCAGCAGCGGGAAGAGAGGCTAGTACACCACTGTCTCCCATCAAAAGTTACTCCCCACTGTTTGTCATCAGGCCTCTTTGCCACTCGTCGTTATGAGCGACATGGCATCGAACATAATGAGCTGAAGCTCCGTGTGGAGCCGGGACATCTTGTTTTGTACTATACACTGCTGCAGGCAAAGGAGGTGCTGGACATTTATCACAAGTTTCAGGATTTTCAGCAGGATTTTCCTCCACTGAATCAGGTTTTCACCGTCTGAAGGGACGTGTACACGCATATGTACTTCTAGCTCAGCCAATACGAACGCACCGTCTTTCTGAAATAACCTGTGATTGGCTAAAGTCTCCCGTCATGGGTTAGATTTTCTAAAGCCTGAAAACAGAGCTAAGAGGGGGGGCTGAAGTAGAGGTCTGCTCTCAGACCACTTGAATTACAATATGCTGCACGGTTAATATGGCATTTTCGCCCAGTGACGCCAAATGAAAACCGCCTACCCAACCTTTAAGGGCATTGTCTGTAGCCTTAATGACAGCTTGAAACAGACATGTTCACTTACAGTTTTGGCAGCAGTATTCAATATCTTTTTATCTCATTCAAGTAATGTCATATTGGTTTATTAGTTATCAGACCTCTCTAATTGCAGCTTGCGGTTATACAGTTGTTGCACCCAGGTATTCACTAAAGTATTCCTTCACAGACATTGTGTTAATGATATCAACTTTGAGTAAGCACAACATTTACTTACCTTGGTATAAAGTGGTACTTTCCGTTCTGGATGTCAACCCTGTGAAAAAAAATCATCAATTATATCAAAGATGAACAAATATCATGGTAAAATGATTAGTGATAATTAACTAAATTGCCATCACATCAGAATGTTTTTCTTAGTTTACCAGAAGCTTTATCACCATCCAAGATAGTTTCCTTTTGTGTTGGATTTGGATGATCACCAGGCAAAGCAGTTGCTGCATTCTTAAATACATCACAGCTGACATGATCTCCATTGTTCTCCTTTATGATTTGACCCAAACGTGTTAACAGCTCTGGAAGTTCAAGGTTCTTCTGCTTCAAGTATCTGTATCTACATTTTCTGATCATGTCTTTGAACTGCACAAGTTTCATGTATTTTTTCATTAAACCTGGACTCTCCTCTCTGAGTGGTGATATCAGAACCAGTGAATGATCAAATGATTGATCACTGAAGAGTTGAAGGACTCTGCAGAGCCTCAGTTTGTCTTCCTCAGTGAAGTCTTCAGGCTGTAGAACCAGCAGGAACACATGAGGTCCAGGATCAGAGAGTCTCACACAGGTTTCTATAAACTCTGTCACTTTGTCTTCAGAGATGTTGGGATGCAGCAGATCTGGAGTGTTGATGACAGATATTTCTTTCTCCTCCAATGGTCCACTGATTCTCAGACAGCATTCTGGTTCTTCCTCAGTGTTGAACTTAGTCTCTCCCAGTATGAAGTTCCCCACTGAACTCCTCTCAGACCAGCTGTTCCCCAGCAGAACCACCCTCAGCTCAGACACTGACAAGAAAACACTGAATTAGAACAGGGAACCAGAACCCTTAACATATGCCAAGAAAACAGATACACTTACAGATATACTAAAGTTTGTTACAGCATCCAAATGTGCCCTTTTAGCTCATTGTTGATGTTTTAAAACTCAGTTCACAGGTGGACATAAAAAGTCACTTTAGCATTTGGACCCATGTTGGTAGCTATAGTCAGAGAATGTATCTTTAATTAAAAAAAACTACTTTTATTGAGCTGATGAAATGTCAGCCATTTAGAATGTGACAAATTCAACTGTGATTTTTTGAGTTTCAAATTAAAGAAAACAAACTTGTCAGATCCAGAGGATGTGATCTATAAAATACCTTCTGCAGGTTTTTTTTCAGGGCTTAGTTAACACAATACATTTCATAGTGATTGCTCTTATAAGTTTTCATTTATTATGACATGTTGGATTTCAGATTATTTGAAATGCCAAAATGGTTGTGGTTCAGTTCAAAGTGACTCACTGTTTGGGGGCAGGAAGCTAAAGCAGTTTCTGCGCTTTACAGGTTTCACGTTGTCTCCCTCTGCAAAAAAGAGTTACACAATTAGAGAAAATGAGAACACCTTCAACTCGTCATCAAGGTAAACAACTTCTTTTACTGTGCTATGTTATGTAGAAAACTACTCGCGCTGCTCAGAAATAGAAAATGCTCTCCTGCACCTCCTTCTGAAATGGTCTGGCAGGTCTATTCTGCCCTCTGCTGGACAACACTGAACCTCTTCACTTTGTTTTCTGTGCTGTGATTTGATTTCAACGTGGCATAGAAAATTCATGCCACAATGAAAAACAATTAATTCAGTCTTTCTTATCTAACCGGTCACATCACATCATTTTCAGATAGGAGGTTAGCAGATTGCTGTGTAGCTTACTTCTCAGTTGTAAAGGAATGGCAGATAGCAAACAGTAGTCGCAATCAACTTGTTAAATTCCACCCCACCTGCATCATTGCATAGACTGCCACTCCTGATTAGACCACTCCCCCAAAATTATATAACGCTGCCCTTCAGGCCTGTGACTTCCTCTTTTTCCTCCATAACCATTCCTGGCTGATCAAAAAGAGGACCCACATTCCTGAGTTTAAAATTGACTTTTCAGATTGTTAACCAGATTGTTTTGTATTTTATTATGCTAAATGCCTGACTTTTATCCTATGTTAAGAAGAAAAGACTGAAATGCCAGATTGTGGATGCATTAATGATGTATGCATTAATTTATTATTAGTATTATTATTTGTTTGATAATATTCAGATCTGTAATATTTTCCCTTTAATATTATTTTGTATAGCAGAAAATCATCCACCAACCACCATCCAACTGTTAACCATTTCAATCCACACTTGACTACAGTAAATTGTTGCAACGGCTTCCTGGATCCTGTGTTCTTTGCGCCAACGCCACCACAAGCAATAGCTTTTTTACAAACATTTACCCTTTTAAACATATCATAGCATAATTTTAAGCTTTAAGTGATAAATTGGAACCTCCAGGATTCAGAGCTATGAAATAACTCATCCTGTCAGTCTGATAAGTTAATGTTGGCTCAAATACTACTGTGTAGAGCTGTCAACACTATCACTCATGGGTCATCAGGCAGATATCATTAAACTAGCTTTTACGTCAGCAGATGTGACCACAAAGCAAGCTCAGGGCACCCAAAGGGTCTCTGTAAATATAAAGAGTCGGTCTAAACCTGATCTACATGAAAAATGCCCTGAGATAACTTTGTTATGATATGATGCTATATAAATAAAACTGACATGAATTACCTGCTCAACACCAATATTCAGATTTCACTGTTTAAACAGAACCAGAGAGGAGTTACAGCCTACAGGAAACTCAACTGGAGAGCAGCAAGAAATCTAAATAAAAGGCAAAACAAGAGAAATTGAAATTATCTGTGTTTACTTCTCTATATTTAAAAAATACATTAAAGAAAAAAGCAACCATTCTCATTAATTCACAAAATGTCTGACTTTGTGTGTGTGTGGGTGTGGATTAACTGGACTAACTTGTTCTAAAATGGAGGACTTACATAAAACATATATAAACAATAGTTAATGTGGGACAAAAACGTGTTCAATTAAAAGTGATAAAAATTGACAACTTTGAGTTTACTTTGACTTTATTGTAACTTTAATTTGAGTTATAGGCTATAACTCCTCTCTCTGATTCTGTTTAAACAGTGAAATCTGAAATGATGATTGAATTAAACGATCATCTGAGATAAACTACTGTAGATAATGATTAAACACGGAATGACAAACTACCTGGATTTATAGTTTCTGATCAAAATACAGAAAATCGTCAGTTTTCTTGCAGACTGATACCTGAATATTTCCGCTGAACACCTGAACAGATGTAGGTACAGCATTTTCCTGAAGTCACAGTTAATTATCTAAAACCGACGACTGTCAGAGTATTTCTGTCAGTCAGTCTATAATGTGAGTGAACCGAAATCTGTTTTCAGCTCACTTAGTGAAGTTTCTGTGATACTAACAAGCTGTAAATCTGAACAACCAACACTCACCTTAGACTGATCAACGATCAATATTAAATTCTGACTGCTGATGTCGTCCTCGTGCTGTTAAATGATCAGTTCTACGTTTACGCCCACATTACCGATAGACTTAACTTTATTTTAATTTAGTTTAAGTTGAATTTACTCACATGAATTCTTGCTGCGTCATCACACCAAGACGACTGAAGTGAAAGTAAAGAAGGTTCACTAGTGGGGAAAAAAACGGAACAGGATCACATGATCACATGATGTTTCTAAAAAGACTTATTTCAGAAAGTGTCTGCTTAGCAAACAGTTTTTACATGTAAACGACAATCAAAGGGTATATGGTATTTTATGTAAACCTAACCTCCTTTAACGGAATGTTGCAAATAATCACACAACTCTAAACATATTTTAAATTGTGTAAAATGAATTTAGACCTCAAACTCTTTTTTATTTTTTATTTTATTCCTCTGAGGCTCTGAGGACAAACTCATGTTCTTTGTTTTTTAATACTGAAATATCTGAATTGGGTGTGGCTTGGAAAACAACATGTCAGGTAAAATACCTACATGTTCTTCCTCATATCTAAAATGATTTGTCTGACTATCTTTTATCAGGATTTCTGAAGAACTCAAACACATTTCCATGAAATCTTGACAGACTGAGCCGAGGAAGATTTACACAGGATCAAAATGTTGTCACGTTAAATGTGGAACATTAAGTCTATGTGCAGGTTGTCTCTCTTTATTACAGAAGTCATTGAAGCACTACGACAAATGTTATTTTTCTTTAAAAGTTGGTCCAAACACTGAACCAGGCAGGTCAGGTGTGCAGTGTGTCCATATTTTACATCATTATACAATATTGCATTTCTGTCTGTCTACCCATTTCAAATGATACAAGCATTAACATTAAATGTGGTGGGCAAAATAAAAATTAGTACAATATTAGTCAAATACAAACAGACCTTCAACAGGTATGACACTTGATGTTAGAGCTCCACAACAATGCAAACATACACAAGAGGTGCAGATCATTTTAACAGAAACCAGACATCAACTGAAAGATGGGTTATAAGCTCCTAATGTTGTTATTTTTTGACGCTGTCAGCGGAGTTTCTGGATGTTTTCTCATTCACATTACATATATTCACAGTGTTTGAGACTTGATTCAGCAGCAGTTCTGACCTTCTGCTTCCTTGGAAACTCACCTGTAAAATAATGATTCCATTTGAAACAGGGTTCTCCACGCATCTCCAAGCAATATGCAGCTGAATCAGGTGCTTCTTTCCCTTGAAAAATGACTTCCATTTGTTTGTTTTTTAAATATGTAGTGAGTTGTAGGCAAGAGTGACCCAAATCTGATATTTTGCTCATATCTGAACAGTCATATTGGGATTTATGCAACATTTCCGTCACAATTCTGCACTGGTGAGAGTCAGTCTGTGACACTGGAATCTGATATTGGCCACATTTTAAAAATAACATCAACAGTCAAACAAAAAATCGGATCTGAGCAATAAATCCAAATTAAGCACTAAGGCTTGCAGTGTGAACATAAATTGCTGAGAGGCTGAGGTTGGACCTGGTTTGCGTTGTCTGAGTCTCTAACAAAAAAAGATTCTCTGAGATCCAAATAGGCTACGTTAAATAACTTTTATTAATGAAAAGTGGTGTCACGAGAGGAGATTCACTAAAGCGTGAGAAGTGGTCTATTGATGAGTACATTGAAAAAAAATGTGATTAATCATTCAAGAATATGTTTGACAAATGTGGAACAAGATACCACGTGTTCAATAACTGTGATGAATAAAACCGCACACAAGTCAGTGAGCTGATAACCAAGATTGACACCATGGTGAAGGAAAATGGAGGCAGCTGCTACACTAATGAGATGCTGCAAGAGGCCGAGGCAGCTGTAAAGAAAGAAGTGGAGAAGATCCTGAAGGAGAAGGAAGAAGAGATGAAGAGAGAGAGGCATTTGTGCGTAAGTACATTTTTGTATTAAATAAATCATCTTGCTGCACTCAGCCAGCCTTCGTCTGCATTTCGGTCCTTTCCCCTGCTACCTAATTGGCAAAACCCTGACAATCAGCCTCTCAAGTTGTATGACCTTCTCCATTTGTGCATGTGCAAATGTTGCAGTTGAATAAAAGTATGGTTTATTCTAAGATTTACTCATTTTTTCCACATCATCCAACAGTTCTGGGATCTGCTGCTGGTCCTTGATGTTAAGAACAACAGATCTTCCTCCACAGCTCTGACGGAGCTCCTGGATGTCCTTGTTTTCCTTTACAAAGTTAACAACAGCTGGAGCTGTAGGATCTGACTCCACAGTGAACAGAATCATGGTGAAGTCATTGACTCCAGAGCTGAATGTGTTCTGGATGGTCTCTAACTCTCCCTTGTCTTCATCAGTGAGGGGACACACAGGTAGGACCAGGATGAAGGCATGGACGCCCTCAGGATCACAGAGGGAGATACACCTGAATGATTCCTCCATCACTGCCTCCTGAGGTTTTCCATACAAGGCAGGCAGCTCCACCAGGGAAACCCAACGTCCACACACCTCTCCCTGATGTTTAACACACTCTGATGAGTTGGAGACTGAATGAAGCTCTGTCTGACCTAAAATGGCCTTGGCTGCTGAAGTCTTCCCTGCTCCTCTCCTCCCACACAGAACCAGGTTTAAAGCTGGTTTCATGTGTTCAGACACATGCAGTAGGGATTCATTGTATTTAATGTTTCTTCAATCCTCTCCATCAGTGATCTTTGGTTATCTTCAACCATGTTGTAGTGTCTTCCTCCACAGTCTTTAAGAAGCTGACTAACAGAGACTCCTGTTTCATCATGTGTCATGACGACCATTGAGTGTTTTAAAGCATCTTGATCAAACAAACTCAGGATGAACTTCAGTGTTTGTCTGTTCTCCTCCGTGAACTCAGAAGGATTCACTAACAGCAGCAGCACAATCCTGAAAGCAGATGTTGTAATACAGTATGGATATTAATGCAGTGTTTTGAAATCTATTGGAAATACAATTGGGAAAAAATTTAAAATATGTGTAATGAAAAGGTTGAATTGACACTATAAAGTTAAGCGTTGTGGTTAAGCGTGTGTGTTGTGGATTCAACATACTAAAGGCCCCCACTGGCCCCCACCAGTTTGGCTGGAGCCAATTCAGGCTGAGTTTGTCATTTCCATCATAAAAATATACATACAAACATCTGAGATGATGTTCCAGTAGTTCTGAACACACCAGATAAACTATAGACAACAGCACCCAATGGCCAACTGCCATCTTGTGTCAGAGCCCTATACATAAAATCACTACTTTTTTTCTGTATACATTTGTGCCTTTTGGACTCCGCCAGGGCTGCCCCTTGTCACCAATTCTGTTTGTGATATTCAAGGCGCAGCCAGGGGGAGGAGAGTGTCCGGTTTGGTGGCCTCAGAATAGCATCCCTGCTCTTTGCGGATGATGTGGTTCTGTTGGCTTCATTGGGCTGTGACCTGTGACCATGCACTGGGGCGGTTTGCAGCCGAGTGTGAAGCGGCTGGGATGAGAGTCAGCACCTCCAAGTCTGAGGCTATGGTTCTCAGTCGGAAAACGGCGGACTGCCCCCTTCGGGTTGGAGGTGAGTTACTGCCCCAGACGGGGGAGTTCAAGTATCTTGGGGTCTTGTTCACGAGTGATGATAAGATGGAGCCTAAGATGGAGGGGCAGATCGGTGCATCAACAGCAGTAATGCAGGCGTTGTACCGGACCGTGGTGGTAAAGAGGGAGCTGAGCCGGAAGGCAAAGCTTTCGATTTACCAGTCGATCTACGTTCCAACCCTCACCTGTGGTCATGAGCTTTGGGTAGTGACCGAAAGAATGAGATCGCGGATACAAGCGGCCGAAATGAGTTTCCTCCGCAGGGTGGCCAGGCTCACCCTTAGAGATAGGGAAAGGAGCTCGGATATCCGGAGGGAGCTCGGAGTAGAGCCGCTGCTCCTTCGCATCGAAAGGAGCTACACTGTAAGACATTTCAAGTTGGTTAAACTTAGAAACGAAAGTTCACCTGCTGCCTTAAAAAAGTGAGTAAACTCAACTTGAAGATAACCTTTGTTTCAACTCAAAACGTTAAGTTATACAAGTTGTTTAACTAATGATCATATGTTGTTTCAACTTGATACTCTGAGTTAAAACAACTTACTATGTTACATTATCCATTCAAATAAACATACAATTCCTCACTATTTCAACTCACATTTTCAAGTTAAGATAACTTTAACTAGTTGAGGTGGTTCGGGCATCTGATTAGGATGCCTCCTGGACGCCTCCCTTTAGAGGTTTTCCGGGCACGTCCAACTGGTAGGAGGGATTATATATCTCATCTGGCCTGGGAACACCTTGGGGTCCCCCAGGAGGAGCTGGAAAGCGTTGCCGGGGAGAGGGATGTCTGGACAACCCTGCTTAACCTGCTGCCACCGCGACCCGGCCCCAGATAAGCGGAAGAAAATGGATAGATGGACATTTGTGCCTGTTATAAAATGAGCGTTACATAGGGCTGGGCGATGTGGCTGTTATCAATATGTCAATACTATTAAGGATATTTTCCAATACTGAGATATGTCATGAATGGCAAATGTGCAACATCACATAAAATAATCAACTGTGTTCCAATGACATTACATGAGACCAAACTCTTTGTACATGTCAAACATACAATCTTAATAACTAACTATGAACAGTTTAACAGCTTGTTATAATTAATTTAGACAACATGAATGTATAGAATGACAATACACCATAATATAATTTTATCATCATAATATGGTTATTTGCTAAACATTTACAACATTCTTAGGGATTGAGAACCTTGGATTAAAGCCATGTTGAAAGTGTTTACTTGTGTTATAGACTGGATGCAACAATTTCTACTTACATTGGTTCATTGTGCTTTCCACTGGTGAGGGGTTGTGTTTTGTTTAAACCCTGTGAAAGAGAAAAAACAAGTTACAATATATAAAATTCATCATATAGATTTGTATTGTACTACAATTGTATTGACTTTGTGTACAGTACATGATGATGACCATTTGTGATGACTTCAGTTGGTTATGTTTTTTGTAATTTCCATAATACATTTCAGGCCTACAAAAAGATAACACCATCAAATGAAATAAGTGTCAACTTAATGATTTAAATACTTACGTATTTAGCACACATTTACCACTTACCAGGAGGTCTAACAGAGTCCAAGTCAGCAGGATGTTACCTTTTTTTTTTTTTTTTTACTTTGATGATCACCAGGTATATCACAGCTCATATGCTCTCCATCAAATGGATTTACAACTAGATAGGAATTCACAGTTTGTTCAAGTTAGACTTGGAAAGCCATCAAGAATTTGAAAATTCCCCACAGATGTTGCAAATCTTCAAATGATTTGGGGCCAGTTTCCCAGATAGGGAATAAACCTATTTCTACATTAAAATGTCCTCAAATTGGCTTTAGATGTGGTTTAGAGTCCTTGGTTTAGTCTAGTCTTGAATTAAAGGACAGGATCTAAAATGTTTCGAGCGTGGAGTGCCTTAGTAGCCAAAAAAGAAGGAAAAGATCATGTAAGTGAGATAATGTAAGTTATGTGACATGATTTACTTACGTCACGTGACTTACAAATGTGTGATCTTATGTACGTAAAATAAGTCAAGGTTGCCTTTTGGTTTCACACGGGACATGAACAGCGGCCTCCTGAGTGAAAGTCCTGGTTTAGTAAAATAAGAATGTTAGTAGGTTAAGTTTGATAAGTTAAGTAAGTCATGTACGTAAGTTAAAATAAGTCCCCTTGGTTCATACTCAAATTACATAATATTACTCATGTTCAACTGAAATGAGACTGTAAAGTATTTGTGATAATAAAGCACTTGTTGTCTTAAGCAGGTTTTCTTTCCCACAGGTACCTAAGGTGTGGTTCAGGTAAAACTTTGGTATTCATACCAGTGACTTGGCAGTTTGCCTTCAGCTCAAGGTTGTATTTCTTCAAGTGATGTTTACATTTTTAGAAAGGTAGCAAATTTTGAGAAAGATGGCAGACGCTAATCTAAAAATACAGACAATCTCTTGGGAGCCTTTCCAAAAAAGATGTTTTCTTTACCTTAGATTACAGTTTGTTGGTGTAAAATCTAATCAGTTCTAATCAGAAGCCACTAAAAATAACATAGGAGAGGCACAGCCAGTTAAACAGGCTTCATCTGGTCTCTCTGCTGCGTCAGATAAACATAACAACCCTCCCTCCTGAATCATTCAGTTCACACATCTGAAAGTGTAAATGTGTGTTAGCTTTGAAGAATCACATGCACACGTATGTGCTAACGCATATCCTGAATCACCTCCCATGGTGTGTGTGTGTACAGGTAAACATTTGTTCTTAAACACTTTTAAGGTAACTGATGTAACTTTAATCAAACTCACAGCAAATCTAACTCCTCCATGTTCAGTTTACTTAAATCTGAAATGCTGGCTTTGAGCCAAATGTTGATTCTCATAGATTAAACAGTTAAGGCACTCTCAGATATGAGAAGTCAGACTAAATAACAATATTATTTCAGACCTAGACAGAAAGACAGAAAAGCATCCGTTTTCTTTCAGTCGGTTTGACAGCAGCATTTCTCATCAAACAGCTGCACTTGATACACAATGTGTTGTTTTAAGTTGCATTTACCTTTATCTGCTGATGTTCTAAGTGGATTTACATCAAAATTACTTTCACAGTAGGAAATTAAATGCAGGACTTTTTAATACTGTATGACCTACGATAAAATAACTTTGCAGAACAACCACTTCATGAATACAGACGCCTGTAATCAAGATATCGAGTCCAAATGGATCAAATCAAGTCCAGACAAAACAAACATACACTGCAAAGTCACACAACACTGTACACACACACACACACACACACACACTCATACATACACACACACACACACACACTGTACTGCTGCTGGTCTGTAAATCTCTCAGTGGTTTACCATCTGACCCTCTGGGCCTTTCAGGTCACCAAACTAAACATGGCGAAGCAACATTTACAGGTATGTCTCCTCTCTGTCTGTCCTGTCATGATTTGTCAAATAAGACACCAGCCTCAGCAGTTCTAATCTGGACACATTTCTATCAGCTGTCAATCAAAAAAACTAAACAATACAGTTCCACATAGAGATGTAACGCAGTGGTTGTGGTAATGGTATTGAAGAGTACAAGTACAATAACTTCTGAGTTTAACATCAGAGAATTGCAGGTCATCCAGGTTTTTATGTCCTTAAGGCATGCTTGAAGTTTAGCTAATTGATTGGTTTCATCTGGCTTGATATATAACCATGCCAATGCCAATTAAATGTTCTAGTCTCTCAAACAGCCTCAAAGCGCTTATTGTTGTGTAGGAAGTCACACAACTGATTTGCGACTGCTTTCTCAAGGATCTTAGAGAGAAAAGGAGGGTTAGATATAGGTCTATAATCTGACAAAACCCCTGGATCAAGAGTGGGCTTTTTAAGAAGAGGTTTAATTACAGCTACTTTAAAGGACTGTGGCACATAGCCTTTTAATAAGGACAGATTGATCATATCTAGTAAAGAAGTGCTAACTAAGGGTAAAACTTCTTTAAGCAGCCTAGTTGGGACGGGGTCTAAGAGACACGTTGATGGCTTAGATGAGGAAATCATTGAAGTTAGCTGATTAAGGTTGATGGGAGAAAAGCAGTCTAAATGTACATCAGGTTTTACAGTTGTTTCTAAGGTTCCTGTGTTTGAAGATAAGTCAGTACCAACTGAGAGCAGGAGGTGCTGAATTTTGTCTCTAATAGTTAGAATTTTATCATTAAAGAAGCTCATGAAGTCGTTACTACTGAGGTCTATAGGAATACATGGCTCAACAGAGCTGTGACTCTCTGTCAGTCTGGCTACAGTGCTGAACAGAAACCTGGGGTTGTTCTTATTTTCCTCTATTAATGATGAGTAGTAGGCTGCTCTGGCATTACGGAGGGCCTTCCTATAAATTTTAAGACTATCTTGCCAGGCTAAACGTGATTCTTCCAGATTGGTGGAACGCCATTTCCTTTCAAGTTTTTGCGATGTTTGTTTTAATGTGCGGGTTTGCGGGTTATACCATGGAGCTAACCTCCTCTGTTTTATTATCTTCTTTTTTAGAGGGGCGATAGAGTCGAGTGTTATTCGCAGTGAGCCTGCAGCACTATCAACAAGATGATCAATTTGGGAGGGACTAAAGTTAGCATAGGAGTCAACTGTTACATTGAGACATGGAACTGAATTAAATGCCGATGGAATCACTTCCTTAAATTTAGCTACAGCACCATCAGATAGACATCTAGTATAGGAATGTTTGCCTAATGGCGTGTAGTCCAGTAATAGGAATTCAAAAGTTATTAAATAATGGTCTGATAAAAAAGAATTCTGTGGAAAGACTATTAGATGTTCAATTTCTATGCCATAGACAAGAACAGACTGTATTAAGTCTGTGGTCTGAACTCTGAGCTGTCATGGCTTTGGGCCACTAATAAATTCGGCCAGATTTCTAGATATGAGAGCGGCTCCATCCAAAGTGGGATGAATGCCATCTCTCCTAATCAGACCAGGTCTTCTCCAGAAAGTCCGCCAATTATCTACAAAGCCCACATCATTACCTGGACACCACCTGGACAACCAGCGGTTGAATGATGACATGCGGCTATACATGTCATCGCTAGTAAGATTAGGTAGGGGCTCAGAGAAAACTACGGAGTCCGACATTGTCTTTGCATATGTACACACCGACAACATTAATTTTCGTGACCTCCGATTGGCGTAATCGGGTGTCATTACCGCCAACATGAATAACAGTCTTAGCATATTTACGTTTATCCTTAGCCAGCAGTTTTAAATAGGATTCAACGTCGCCCGCTCTGGCCCCTGGGATGCATTTGACTGTGGTCTCTGGTGTCGCTAATTTCACGTTTCTCAAAATGGAGCTGCCAATAATCAGAGTTGGTTTCTCAGCGGGTGTGTCGCTGAGTGGAGAGAACCTGTTAGAAACATGAACGGGTCGGTGGTGAACCGTGGGCTTTGGTTTAGGGCTATGCTTCATTCGGACAGTCACCCAGCCTCCCTGGCTTCCCGGCTGCTCAGGAGTTGCCGGGAGACGGCTAGCAGAAGCTACCTTTGGTCGGCTCGCACCGGCTAGGGGCTGGCTAGCTACGGCTGACTGACTCTCCATGGTGCGGAGCCGCGACTCTAACTCACTGAGCCTCGCCTCCAACATGGTGAATAAACTACATTTGTTACACGTACCATTATCGATAAATCACAGCAAAGTCATTAAGAGTTCATAATGTCAGAAGAACCCAGCAGAAGGGTCACCGGTAAAAATACAAATTTAATTGATAAGCATGATAACAAACGCTTTATTGCCAGGTCCTTAGTTACCTGGTAAGTGGATGATAATTAACGGACTAACTTCCATCTAGCTTCTGTCTAACTTCCTCTGGTCCTGTCTGTCATGTTACATCATGTCCTCTGTTAAGTTGGCTGCACTCAGCTTTTACACGCAGCCAAGAAACATTCAGCTCTATTTTTAATTCTTCCTGCCGGCTGATAGGATTGTTGCTACAGACATTGTCATTCTGTATGGTTAGCATTAGCATTAGCAATCATGTTAGCATGGTGAGCTAGTGTTAACTAACAGTTAAATCATTTCAGCTTGCTGTGCATATTAACAATAATCACAACCAGTGGTAAAAAATACCATCAAGAAAAACAGTTTAACTCTGAGGTCATTTATTGAAATATTGTTGGGTTACGTTTGTAAGTGTTTGGTCTGTTTTCATCCATCTGTCTTCACCTTCATGCAAATAATTACACAAACTATTAGAAAAAAAGAAGAAGAAGAAGGAAATTATTCCCAACAAAACAGTTCAGAAGAAAACAAATACAACAGAAAGATTTTCTTTAAACTTTACAGAAAACAAACTGAAACAGGGAAGATCCTAAACGTTACAGATAAAACAATTATTTTCAGTAATATAGACCAGACGTTCAAAATAATATATATATATATATATATAGTACAGAGTCAGTGAGTTATTTAGCTATTAAAAGCTGATTTATCACTACAGACAGGACTGAAACCAACATTTAGTCACTTAAAGAGTCCGACTCAAGGAAACAGAAACATCTTAGACTTTACACTTGAGTTGATATATCAGCAAATACCCAAAATACAAAATAACATGAATAGATTATTTAATTAGAACAAATATTTTGTGTTTTGATCGTCACAGCAGTTTGGAAAATTGTTGGTTTGTCTTATTTGCTGCGTTCTGTATTAACAGCCAGTTTGACCACATTATGACTTGATGACATATTTCTATATTCACACATTGATTATATAAATGAATCAAGAAGTGATAACTACTTAGTAAGTCTTCTCCACATTAGGACACCTGGAGTCCATTATTGTCTCTCATGGCCACTTGCTGATGTTGTAAAGTGTTTGGAGTCAGCTTAGAAAAGGCCGAGTGCAGAATACACTTTGTCACAATTTGACCAAAACAAGTCTGATTTGATTGCAGCCAAAAACAAGATGCGCTTGTAGTCGGAGCTCGTCGGAGACAAGTCTGGAAGGGAGACGAGGAGCAGCCAATGAGAGCGCAGCTCAGGTGTATTTATCACCTGATTTAATAAGACAGCAGCTGATTCTGCAGTCGGCTCCTGGACCGACCTCCTGCTTTATTCTGACAGAGAACTCAGAACCTGCAGTTCAGAGGTGGAATATTTCTGACATCAGCTCAGAAAATAAATGATTGAGTCCAAAACAATGACTTCATCCACAGTTCAACTCCACAGAGAAAATCTATTATTCATAAACTTTAACATTACAGTGTAGAAAGGAGTCTCCTCAGTCAGCTGGTCCTGAGACTCAGTGACTCACTGTAACACAATCTATTACTAACTTTGCTCTCAGCTTCAGCTCAACTAGTCAGTTACCTGCTGATGAAGCCTGAAGCATCAGTGCTGTTGCTATGGTTACCTGCAGTTTAATATTGTACAGGCTGCTGGTTTAGACACCTGACAGCCAATGAGAAGTATTTCTGTGGCCATGGTATGCATTACAGTGTAGTCCACTGCTAAATATCACAAGGAAATCTTTCCTGCTTTAAAGTTTCACTTATTGAAACCAAATAAAACCAGAACAAACTGAGCAGATCTGAAACTGTTCTGCTGTTGAGACGTTTACATGAAACAAATCTTCATAAAATGAAACAGCTTGATGTGTCGGCTTGATTCACAAGTTCCTGTATCAAGCCATTTATTTCTTTTTCATGTGTTTCATGCAGATCTTTCTTTTCCTCCTCAGTTTTCACATTCTTCATTTGTTTTTTGTGTTTTTTCAGTAAGTCCTTGATTTTATTCATATTTTCTCTCTTTTTGGTCACATGTTTCACTAACTCATGAATTTCAGCTTGATGTTTTTTCTTCAGTTGTTCTTCTTTGTGAGCTGAAAGTGCCTTTAAGATGTCATATTGTTTCTCATGCTCTTTCTTCTGAGCTGCAAACTCCTTGTTGTATTTCTCTTTGAATTCATTAAACTCTTCAGCTTTCTTTCTGGCCTCCTCTTCATACGTCTTCTTCAGATTCTCAGTGTTTTTCTTATATTTCTCCTCGATATCTTTTTTCTCTTTTTCCTCTTGTTCTCTTCTGATTCGATCTTCTTCTTTTCTTTTCTTTTCATAATTTTCTCTTTCCTGTTCGTATTCTTCTTGAAGCTTTCTAAGTCTTGTTTGTTCCTCCTGTCGTCTCTGTTCATCGTCCTGTTTTCGTTTTTCCCACCCTTCGTTTTGTTTTTTCTCCCAGTTATCTCGTTCTTTTCTCATCTCTTCTTTACTCTGAACCAGCTCTCTATCAGTTGTTTCCTTTAATTTTAAAGCTGATATTATTTTTTGCTCCAAGTCTTGAACCTGTTGTTCGAACTCCTGTCGTTGAATTTCTTCCTGTTGTTTTCTCTTCCTGTCTTCTTCTTCTCTCTTTTCCTGTTCTTTCTTTCTCTCCTCACGTTCCTTCTTGATGTTCTCCTTCATTTCTTCAAGTTGTTTTTCTCTCAGTTTTCTCTCCTTTTCAATTTCTGCTCTCTGTTCTTTTTTCTCTTTTTCCTCTTGTTCTCTTCTGATTCGATCTTCTTCTTTTCTTTTCTTTTCATAATTTTCTCTTTCCTGTTCGTATTCTTCTTGAAGCTTTCTAAGTCTTGTTTGTTCCTCCTGTCGTCTCTGTTCATCGTCCTGTTTTCGTTTTTCCCACCCTTCGTTTTGTTTTTTCTCCCAGTTATCTCGTTCTTTTCTCATCTCTTCTTTACTCTGAACCAGCTCTCTATCAGTTGTTTCCTTTAATTTTAAAGCTGATATTATTTTTTGCTCCAAGTCTTGAACCTGTTGTTCGAACTCCTGTCGTTGAATTTCTTCCTGTTGTTTTCTCTTCCTGTCTTCTTCTTCTCTCTTTTCCTGTTCTTTCTTTCTCTCCTCACGTTCCTTCTTGATGTTCTCCTTCATTTCTTCAAGTTGTTTTTCTCTCAGTTTTCTCTCCTTTTCAATTTCTGCTCTCTGTTCTTT
>VMKM01004051.1:0-23546 GCA_008360985.2 Macquaria ambigua | reverse complement strand
GAGAGAGAGAGAGAGAGAGAGAGAGAGAGAGAGACAGAGAGAGAGAGAGAGAGAGAGACAGGGAGGGGGGAGGGGCTTCCTCTCTCTCTTCTTTTTTCTCTCCAGACGCGTAAAACAGGCAGGAAGCGCAGAGCAGCGCGCGGCAGAGAGCGAAGAAGAACAGCACACACACCGAGGAAAGACAAGAAATAAGAAGAAGAGTAGTAGAAGAAGAAAAGAGGAGGAGGAGGAGGAGGAAGACAGTGTTGGATGTAGCTGCTGTTTTTGCGGGTGTGTTGCGGGGAATGCGCGGCTCCTCCTCAGCTGCTCTCCAACTTTGTGAATCTCTGCTCTCATGGTGAGAGGAGGACGCAGAGGATGGGAGTAACCTGGTCCTCCAGATGCCTCGCACTCTTTCTAGCTCTACACATAGGTGAGTGAAAATGTCCTACATTAAACCACCGAAGAAGAAGAAGGAGAATAATATATAATAATGTGTTTTAAAAAGCAGAAATATCGTGTTTTAGGATATTTTGTGGCTCATTTAGAGACATGAAGGTGTTTTATATTTTTGACTAATAATTTAAGGTGGAACAAAAATCACTGCAGTCGCTTCTAATAACGAGTTTTATGATTAAATAGTTTCTGAACCAGCAGCAGGTTTAGTTTAAACAGCTCGTTGCATTTTGGTTATTTTTAGGTTTAAAAACTTAACTTCGTTTTTAATGATAATAATAAGATATTTTTTAAATCATATTTAATGTTTTTGCTGTTGATTTGGGTCGTAATGAAGCGGCGGCTCATTTTAACGAGGCTGCACTTCACATTTGGAGTGTGTGCGTGACACGAGTGCGTGTGTGTGTGCGTGTGTGTGTGTGTGCTAACAAGGGGAATGCCCCCCTCCCTCCTCCCCTCCCCTCCTCCCCCCTCCCCCTGCTCCTCGGTTGTCCCAAACTGGAGTCATTTGTTGAATCTTTTCACCTTATTTTTATTTATTTAATTTTAATTTATTTCGCGGTTTTAACGTTAAAATAACGGCAGCTGTTTTGGTTTCATGTCGGTCAGATTGTTTTGTTTTTCGGTGTTTTTCCTGCAGCCTTAGAGAAGCTAAAGAGCAATTTAAAATGGCCTGTCTGAATGTCTGCAAACGCGCCTTTAACCGGAGTAGAAAAATCATGATAATTAAAACTGTGCAACCGGAGCCGTTTCCTCCCGGTTTGTCGGTTCTGCAGGACCCGTCCTTCCCGCCGCAGTGTGCGGAGCTGCAGGGAGGCAGCGGCACACCCGCCGCTGTCCGGAGGATGAAAACATCACCTCCTTATTAATTTGATCTGTATTTTTATCTGAACGAAAACTGAAATGAAAAGGTTAATTTAGCTCCTTCATTTCCGGTGTGCATGCGCGCAAAAACGCTCACGATGGGAAACTAAACCTGCACGATTTTTATTTATTTATTTTCTTCAGGTTTTATAATAAACAAAAATCATGTGTAAATGATCTTTCTGATATAACCCTGCATGGTTTAATACAACACATCCTGCAGGAGGACACCCGCCTCCTGGACCCGTCTAATATCTGGAAGAGAACCAAGTGAAAAAGCAAATATCTGAGATGAAACAAGAGAAATATGGAGATGGATGTTGTTTTCTGCTGTTGCATTGCATAACGACGCTGTGGAGGAGGGCTCTGCGTGCGTGTGTGTGTGTGTGTGTGTGTGTGTGTGTGCGCGCGTGGTGGCAGAGAGAAATGCTGAATTATTCAAGACGCAGAATCCTCCCCGGTGCTATTGTTAGAGAGAGGAGAGGTTTGGTGTCGGAGGCTTCAGGAGGCAGAGGAGAGAGAAATCATGTTGAAAACAGAAACAACAGACGAGATCAATAAAGAAAAATAAAGATACTTAAAGAGAAAGTACGTTTGTTGCCTGTTTGTTGTGTTAATTTAGATCCCAGTCGCTCTGAATGAGAATGAAACAAAGCGAATGAGGGCGAAGAGCTGCTGAATTATTTCACACAGACTGATTGATACATGGAGGAGAAATCGAATGAAATCGATTAATTAGTCTGCATTTCAGCCTCGTGCGGACTCGGGTTCGTTGGGTTCTCGGATCTAAACCCTCCCGCAGCCAGGACGATCCTTCCCGGTTTGAACTGTTTTATTATTTTATTGTGTTTTTTTATTTTAATCGATTGGCTGCTGTGAGCGCAGGTTTGGCGCGCGGCTGCAGCAGATTTCTTACCTGATCTGTGTCTCATCATCACAGATTAAAGCGTCAAAAACTGATTTTAAACCTGCAGAACAAATGCAAAGAAAAATTAATTTACCGCACAAATATTCAAAATACGTCTTCAGACGTGTGACATTAATGCGTTTTAACATTTTGTTTAACTCGTTTTTTATCAGCAGTCATTTAAAAACCAGTTAAACTGTTTTTATTGTTGTGATTTGTGGTTTTTTGGGGTATTTTTACTCGCGAAAAATGGCCTCGTGTGTCGGAGGTGGGTGTGTCTGCTGGAAGCTACAACACGCTGCTCCTGGCATCGATGCACTGCAGGCAACAGCGTGTGTGTGTGTGTGTGTGTGTGGAGGTGAATGAGTGTGAGCGTGCTTGATGGGAGGCGTGAACGAAAATGCTGTGCGCGTTCCCGTTTTATGTGCGCGTGTGACGGGACTCCTGGCTTCACTCAAAGAAGAAAAAACACCAAATAAAATAAAATAAAAAGATGGAGGTGGCGGTGGATGAGGGAGGAACATGTATTTTAAAATATATATATTTTAAAAAGGTGGAGATAATAAAAATAAAAAGATGATTTTGGGGATCTGAATAAAAAGACAGAAGCGACAAAAAACGAATAAAAAACGGAGCTGCAGCTCATCGAAGAGAAAATGTCAAATATAATAAAAATAAAACATATTTAGTGTTTTTTTTGTAGGTAAGAAGGGAAGTAAAACAGCTGCTTTTGCACATAAAAAATACAAACATGCATTTATTTTATTTTACTAATAATAAATCTTTTTAAAAAAACATGAAGAAAAAAATAATTGAAGACTCAGATTTTTTGTTAATAAAAGCGGATTTTGGGTGATTAAAATGAATTAAATACTGAGAATATTTGTGGGGGGGTGGAGGGAGGGGGGGGGCACTTCATTCATGTATTTCCGGTGAGCTTGTTTGGAGCTGAAATAAAATAACTGCTGCAGAGAGAAAGCGCGTGCAGCATGTTTGAGAGATGATGTAATGCCTCCTCCATGGGGGGGGCACTCATTCATCCATACAGACTGATTATAAAGAAAACAAACATATATATCAGAATATTAAAGCATTAAGACTTTTATATTTATTTAATCCACAAATATCAAAGAAAGAAAACATGTTTAAAAAGGTGATTTAAGTATCGGAGGATTAATAAAAAAAAAATGCAGCTTTAAGATGCAATGAGAACATTATAGGATATTAATGTAATATTAAAGTGACATTAATTTAATATAAATGAACCCTAATTTGGAACAAAGTAGCAGTGATATTATAGAATATATTAAAATACTGTATGAGTCATTATAGAGGATCAGACATCTTGAGTCCCAGCGGGAGTATTAGAGGAATACTGAAGGGTCACCTTACACTGATTCTGTCTCTCTCTGGAGCTTTTGATCACGTCACATGATCTTCATCTCCTTCAGCAGACGTTTCCAAGGTCAGGAATAAACTAAAAAAGGTCCCTCACCTGCCGAGGAAGATCATGTGATGTGACTGAAAGATCCAGAAAAGGTGCCCACTAAATGCACCTTGTGGTGAGACTGACTTCTCGACCGGCGGTGGAGGAAGAAGTACTCAGATACTTTACTGCAGTAAAAGTACTAACACCACACTGTGAAAATACTCCACTACAAGTAAAAAACCTTATTTAAGTAAAAGTATTATCAGTAAATGTATCAGCAGTACAAGTGTTGATGTTTCTGGATTAATATTCCTGCTGCATTAATGTTGCATTTTGCTTTAAAGAGTTTATTTATCTTAAAAATGCACAAATGTAGTGCAGTAAAAGTACAATACTTCCCTCTGAGATGTATAAAGTACCATAAAATGGAAACATTCAAGTACAAGTACCTTGAACCTGCACTGAAGTACAGTCCTTGAGTAAATGTACTTAGTTACTTTCCACCGCTGGACTTCTCTCAATCAAGTGTTTTAGTTACTGAACCGTAACTCATCCATAGTTTATTCACCGAATCTACGATCTTTCAAACTGAAGTTGCAAATATTGTAAGAAAGCAAACAATGTTAAAAACGTCTTTGGACAAAAATTCTGGGGTTTTGAAGAATTGTCCAATTTCGAGACTGTCCTCTCCCCAAAAATACATCTGTATAGTTCGTCTGTGCAGCAGCTGATTGCGATTGTTAGGCGGCGACCTCTAGTGGCCGTAGTGATTATGACGTAACTTAACTTATTTTAACCCAAACTGTGATCTTTGCCTAAACCAAACCAAACTGTGACCGCTTCACAACGTTAACCACAAGTTGTTGTTGTTACCATGACGATGAAGGTCCGGTACGCCTGTTCTGTCGTTTTTGGGAGTCGTTGTCAAACGACCTGTCCTATCGTTTCTGTTGGAGGACTTGTTCTTGCCTGGTGATAGCATTGTGATGTTAGCTGCTGTACCCGTCTAGCTTTAGCCTAGCATGTTCATCACTGTTTATCGTCCCCTGGAAACTTCTGCTGTTGCTGTATTTGCTTGTGTGCATCAAATCTGTTTCTGAAGTTGCTTCGTTTGATTTATTTACATTTATGTGTTTTCAAAGTGGTGACAAGCTTTTCTTTATTAGCAGTGTGTGAGCTAGAAGATCAATAATGTACTATAAAAGGTCACCTTAAAAGGGACACACACCAATATCTGGCTGAACTGTTGTATGGTCAAGTTGCATTGTGGGTAATGTAGGCACCAGGTTTTGACAAAGAAGAAGAATGTGTGGAATAAAAAAAATTGACGTATTCGAAACTGCTATTACTACATACTGCAGACAAACTGCTTGTAGTATGCAGTATGAAACTGTGAAACCGGTTTATTCTGCAGCATGCTAGGCCAGGCTTAGCCGGTGTACGGTTTTGGAAAGCGGAAGTAAACATTAGCACAACTACCGGCAACAAAAAGGGTCCGACTGCAGCAGCTCAGACCTCCCTGTTCAGTTTATTAAACAGCATTTGATGGAAAAGCTAAAGGATGGCTGCTAATGAGCTACCACAGGCTGTAAGCTAATGTTAGCTAACTCGCTAACCTCAATGGGAAATTATAGTAGTAAGCTAACAGGCTAGCAGTCGGATCAGTTAGTGTCCCCTTTAAATTCACCTTTGTAGATCTGATCTGAGTGAAGATTCAGCAGCTCGATTGCTTTTTTTTTTTTTTCCAGAAACAGATTTCGGTGACTGCTGAAGTGAAACTGGTGAAATTTTACGTTAACGTCAAACCACCGCTAGCGCTTTGCATTGTGGGATACAGTAGGCGAGGTAGACTGCTCCGATGCATACTGGAGAGTTTTCCAGAATCAGTACGACATCCGGGGTATTTTTGACATACTGCAGATTTTGCTTTTGTGTGCATGCTACATGCTACATGCTACATTTTGGCCAAATCAGTACGTGCTGCTGGTGTAGTTCACAGTCAACTGGTTTCAAATACAGTTACTGGCATGTTATAGGAATATTATCGGGACACCACAGGAAAGATGTAGTAGTACAAGCTCAGTATGAACCCATTATTGAGTAAGTGACTCTCACAGTACAACCAGTAGAAACAGATGTAGTCATGTAGTTTTTATCATAGTATTTCTACGTAGTGTTGCAGTCAGGATGAAGAGCTTCCTCCCCCTCGTCCTCCTCTAACAGCCGTGTCTCGTCCTACACGTCACGCTGCGTTAGTCCACAGTTTGATCGACTGGAACCGGACAGCAGCCGTGTTATTATCCAAACCAATCAATCAGCCCGATCCCCTGCTTAACGAACCACGCACACACCCAGAGTTAACAGAGGTCATGTAAAGGAGTGTGTGTGTGTCGTGTTAAGGGGGGGGGTGTAGGCGTGTCAGACTGGCAATCCTGTGTTGTGTTTTATAGTTGAGTTTTCTTTGTTAAAGTGAGTTAGGGAGGAGACTGACACTGCATGATCTCTCTCTCTCTCACACCCACACACACACACACACACACACACACACACACACACTGTGTTAAATGTCCAAAAACCACACGTGCCTCCATCATGTGAAGTTTTAGTACATGAGAAATAGCTTTGACATGACGTTTTATGTGTTAAACATCTGATATTAAATATGAAATTGATGTTTTCACGTGTGATATTTTACATTTCATTTGTTTAACATCCAAAAAGCATAATGTGTAGATTAAGTGAAAGGATGGTCCAACATATACGCTCAGTGTCCAGTTTATTAGGTTCACCTAGCTAAAAACGAATGCAGTCTAATTTTAATTTAATCGTCCTTCATGAAGGTTTTAATGTTCGGATTTTGTTGGACCTGTTTTAGAGGTGTTGAGTCAACGTTATGATCATTTTGGAGGCTGCATTTCGTTTTTACAGAGAGGTGTTTCTGTTATTTTGTCCACCCCAGTTCCATCTGTGAGGGTTGTCTAAATAACAGAAACACCTTTCTGTATAATGCCATAAAAACTGAACATTATAATCTTCATGAAGGAGGATCTGCTGCAGGACTTTGTATTAGCATTCGTTTTAGCTAGGTGTTCCTAAAAAACTGGACACTGTAGCAGCAGCGATTCGATCAGTGACAGACTGATCAATGAGTAGCATCATTCAGAAGTTTGCAGAAACAGCGGCTGCTTTAACCGTCAGGACTTTGTTGTCAGATCAACACTGACGAGGTCCCAAAACCAGACTTTAATCAGGGGCTTTACTCTGCACCAGACTCCATTCAAAAATGTCCTGCTTTTCATTGATCGTTAATAAAAAGCTGCAACACGATACCTGAGTTTTCTGTTTATATTATAAGCTAACAGTTACAAATTATGTTGTTAGCATTTAACAACACAACATTGATTTTGGACGATCATCAATGTTCACTGATTTTACGAAAGTTGGATGCTTTAGAGGAATTAGATGAAGAAACGTTTCCTCCAGTTCCTGATTTAGTTTGTGACTTTTAGCTCCTGGAGCTTATATTTACGTTGCTCCGTGACTTTGGAAACAGCCTCCCACAAAGTCTCAGAGGAGCCAATTCAATGCACATTTTAAAAAAAAAAGCATCTTAAAACATATTTGTTTTAGCTTTTCTTCTATCTTAAAAGTTCATATTTTGTAGTTGTGCACTGTGTCAATGTTTTTATTGTTTAAAGGACTGTATTAAAGGATGTGGTGGCAAGTTTCTACTTATAAGATGCTGAAAAAACCTAAATTAAAAGTTACTATACAAAAAAGTTTGTTGGATTTGATATTAAAAGCACTAAAGTACTCCTTTAGTCTGGAGGAATGTTGGCACCAAAACCCTCCAAGGAGAAGACGTAAAGCTGGAGGAACTCTTTAAGGTGGTGCCTCGTACATGGAGGGAGGTGCTCCTGATGTTTTGTTATTTCCTCCAATAGGAAAACAGAGCAGACGTGGCCAATCAGAGGCCTTTCTTTTTACTTGCAAGAAGGCATTGAACAGAGAAGCTCTGTGATTTTCTTTCATCTAAAATGCTCTTCTTTTTCTCTTCCTTCCTCATCTCCCCCTCCCTCCCTCTTTTCCTTACCTCCTCTTCCTCCTCCTCTTCCTCCCCCTGCAGTCTCTGTGTTGCAGACGGTGCTGGTCAGTGCTGGTCAATGTGACTCTGTGTTTAAAGGTTTCTCAGACTGTCTGCTTCAGTTGGGGGAGAACATGGCCAACTATCCCCAGGACCTGGACGACAGGGAGAACCTGCACAAGATCTGCAGGTGTGTTTACCGCGCACACACACACACACACACACACACACACACACACGTTCAGAGGGTTAGGATATTATCAGCAGAAACACCTTACCAGGTATGGTCTTACCATAAAGTATATAAAGTATAAAAAGGTGTACTGTATAATGGACAGTATAATCATGTCCTTCAAGTACCACAAGAATTACTGCTAATTTAAACAATAAGGGCAACACACTCAAACACAGCTACTTTCTTCATAAAATAATCAAATTCAGGTCCGCCGTTACAAACCCAGGTCAAATAAAATCAGTCTTCGCCTTCTTCGCCAATCTAATGTGGGTGTGCTTTAGGGCCCCTGAACTTGTCTTCTCAGGCAAAGCTTACCCCAGGCTGTCTACAGCCCTCCAGCAAGCCCGTTTTGTCCTGTGGCCTTGCAATTTGTTTTTAACATTAGAAAAAAAAACACACAAAAACGTTCGATTTGTCACAATGAAGTAAACAAATAGGTAGATGTGATGTTATTTTCACGTCATTGCAGCTTATTTATTCAATTATCTTTTCTCTTTTAATACCTGACTGTTTAAATATTTTTGCAGTTTGTGACGGCTGAGAGACGTGCAGCTCTCTCGATTCTTGATCTAAAATAATATGAGTGATTTAACTGCAAACCCTGAGGGGGAAACTGAGGTTTAGGGGGCTGTAGCTGGGGTGGGTGCATATGTGCTAGCCAGCTGACCCCCACCCCCCCACCCCTTTTATCCCCCTTTCACCCCCCTTTCACCCCACCACCCAAACCGGGTGGGCACCAGATGGCACGCTGCAGCAGGAAGCCCCCACCCCTCCACACACACACACACACACACGATTTTTTAATTCAGTGACAGCTCCATCACAGCGGTGTTGAGGCGTGGCAGGAGGGACGCGTTAATACGCCTCCGCAAGACACACACACACACACACACACACACCCACACACACACACACACACACACACACACACACACACACACACGTTAATTGCTCAGAGATGTAGCATCGACACGGCTCGGTTCAGGAGGTCAACATCAATAAGAGCAGATTGGAAGATTGGATTAGATACGCTGTGTGTGTGTGTGTGTGTGTGTGTGTGTGTGTGTGTGGTGAGCAGGCTGGTGTCATCTTTACATTAAACTGGGAGGAGGGAGGAATTAAAAAAAGATGAACAGATGAGAGGTGGAGAAGCGAGACGGAGCCCAAAAGAAACAAAGTAATACGGCGGAATAAAAGAATAAAACATAAAATAGAAAAACTAAATAAAGGAAATAGAATAATGAGGGCAAAGAGGAAGTAAGAGAGGAACGATGCTGCTTCAGTATGAATAAAACATCATACCAGCAAAGATGTGAGAGAGGAGGGAGGATGAAGAAAAGAGCGATGAAAGGAAAGAAGGAGATACAAAAAGGTTGGAGGAAAGGAAAGAGAAAGGAAGGGAAGGAGGAGAGGAGGTAAGGGAGGAGGGATAAGGGAAGGATGGAAGGGAAGAAATGACTTTATATCACAATCTTAGTTGGAACCACATTTCAGGCGTTTTAATTGGAGTAATTTTATTACTGAAGTCTGGTCAGCTGACACTTCTTTCTTGCCTGTTACAAACTTCATTCGATCTAAGTTTAACTACTTGATATACTGTGGTTTAACAGAGATCATCGCATTGTCGATAAACGTATAAAAAACTTAATGTGCTTCCCTCTGAAATGTAGTGGAGTAGCAGGAAATGTGAGACACTCACGTAAAGTAAAAGTACCTCAAAACTGTATTTGAGTAAATCGTTGACTGACTTGAAGGACTCCCACTCCTGTTTTTTTGATTTAGTCACCTAAGTGTGAAGAGAATTGATTTAATTTGGTTTATAAAAAGGCCTAAAACTGAAAGAGAGTCATGATGGTGACAAGAAGCCTCCTTAAAGTTAAAGATACTGAGTTTAAAATATTGGAATTAGCCAATAAAACAACCGTAATGGGAGTCGGTATTCTGTCTTTTGTCTTCCTGCCCAACACTCGAGGAAGAGACAGTGTAGTAATATGCTTCGAGGCTCCTCGCTTGCTTTAGCTGTTGTTTCACTGGAATATAAACTTCACCGGCTGTGTCTTCATAAGCTTTTTCCTCGCTGTGTTTTCCATGATGCCAGATTCTGGGATGACTTCCACTCTTGGCTCTGCCTCCTGAGTAGATGATGCATTCAGTTTAAAAACCAGCCTCCCACTGCAGTCATGAGCTTGGTGTTAACGCTTGCTGTGTTTTCTCCTGCCAGTTACTGGGATAACTTCCACTCCTGTGCCACGACGGCGCTGGCGGACTGCCAGGAGGGAGCGACGGACCTCTGGGAGAAACTGAAAAAGGAGTCCCGCAACCTGGATTTCCGTGGGAGTTTGTTTGAACTCTGTGGCAGCGGCAACGCGGCCCCCAGATCAGCCGACGCCAGGGGCCTCGCCTTGGTCCTAACCACGCTGCCCACCATACTGACTTGGCTGGCGTTTTAACAGAAACAAGGAGAAAGATATTAAAAAAAACACAAAGTGAAAAGAAGAAAAAAAGGAAAAAACACAAATGAAAAAAGAAAATAGAAGAAAGAGTGATAGCTACTCCTCGATGCTGAAAAAAAACAACTTCAAAAAGGACAGAGTTTGAATTCATCACCAGAAAACTACACCCAAAATGGATTTTTACTACATCACTGTACGGCGGCCTGGTTTGCCTTCCTGGGACATCTGCAGGCCGTCCTCCTGGAGCGCTCATCCAATCACACGCTGACCTGACCCGGAGGTCGATAACATGAAATATTCAACACGCCGTCGAGCTGAAACGATGACAATGATGAAAATTTGATGGATCCTTGCCCGCTTACAATCGTGGAATTACACAGTATTAAAGTCAACCATGAATTATTGATGTTTAGTAGGCTAGGCCTAGACAGCACTATGTGCCTGCTGGGTGCTGACACAGTATCAGGCTATATATTAGGGTTCCCATATAGCCTATGGTGCATATTCATGTGTAACGCGAGGACGAGCTTAACGCCACAAAATCAATAAGACAAGCCGAGGCCTAGAGCCCATCTCAGACCAGTCGCCTCATTTCCATCACGGACAGTTTTTCCTTTTTTTATTGCGCCAAGTTGACTGTGTTGAGCCCGGCAGGTTTGATGGACTGAATGCTTGATGGTGATGTAATATTTGTATTCTTATTGGCTGTTTGTTGTGCTCAGACCACGGTCACACCGGCTCTTATCACAGCGCCATTTGGCACCAAGTTTAATTCGTTTGAATGGAGTCGCCACAATCGGCGAAGTCAATGTCCTCCTGTGCAGGTAAACCTTGGTGAACACTGACAAAAAGCAAAACTGCAATGACAGTATTGACCTTTGACCCATGCAGCATGGCTTGCAGTCAATCGTGTGCCAGCGGTAGGTGTATTCTTAAAGTTATAGTATTTTACTTTTGGTTGTTGAACTGGCTAGCTTGCTACCCCGCTAGCTACCACTTATAAAATCAACGCCACGTGAAGAAATCTCGCTCTGCCAGTTTCTGGTGTGACCGTAGCCTTATTTTTCCCCACCAAGCTCTGAGGTGCAGGGGTGTAGTTGAGAGTATAAAGCCTGCTTTTCATTAAAGAACAGTTTAGACTGGTGTTAAATTGCATGATGTCAGTTCAGTTTCAAAACATTTCAGGAAATGAGCACAAATTCGGTTTAGTGACGTTTTCTGATTAGTGCTGTTGTCTAACTTTTGTCACCCAGCCAAAAAGGTTTAATTGACTCAAAAGCAACCTTAATCCAGCCTGCCTGGTTGACAGATTTATGGAGCGACTGCTGCTAATTAGAGTTAAATCTCACAGCAAATCAACACCCAAGAACCTAGTCAGATCACTAAACTGCCCTCAGCCTCACTCAGGTGGATATCTGTGTAGCTAGAACAGATTGAACAGAAGGCTAGCTAACAGTTCAGTTTAGCTAACCTGGCCTAATCTGGTTTGGCTGGTAACAGTTAAGAGGCTAAAACAGTCAGTGTTTGGGTTAGCAGCTAAATGGGATTGTGTGAGGTTAGCTAACAGCTCATTTTAGCATTTAAACCAGATTTATGAAGGCTAGCTAACAATTCAGTTTAGCTAACCTGAGCTAACGTGGTTTAGCTGTTAAAACAAGTGGTTAGCTAACCTGACACAATCCATTTAGCTGCTAACCCAAACTTGGGCAGCTGAACCAGATTAGGTCAGGTTAGCTAAAATGAACTATTAGCTAACCCGACCTAATCTGGTTTGGCTGCTAACAGTTTAGAGGCTTAAACAGTTGTTTCGGTTAGCAGCTAAATGGGTTGCGTCAGGTTAGCTAGCCACTTGTTTTAGCAGCTAAACACATTAGCTCAGGTTAGCTAAGATGTGGCAAAATTTGCTGTTCAGCTCAAAGAGTTTGGTCTATCTTTTTGATCCTTTTGAGTTTAAGTTAAATGTGTTTTATGAAGTAAACCCTAAATAGTTGTAGATAAATGTATTTCTGTCTTTTCTTGCTTGAATCAGTTTGCGTTGTCAGACATTGTGCTCATTTCCTGAAATCCTACGAGGAGTTGAAAGTTGAGAGTGTGAACCGCTGTAGGACACATCAGCCTGATGGAAACTCTTCAAGGATCTTTTGGACGTAAAAGTAGAAACACATTAGAATTTACTTTAGTTTCATGTTGGTCCCGCCACATCCCTGCTCAGCAGAACCAGAACGCGTCAGAAATGAGTGAACACTTACTGAAAGAAAGAAATCTGATATTTTGAGACGCCACAGCAATATGAAGAGGTGACTTCATGGCCAGTGTAGCTATAAAAAAATCAAACCCTGGCTGAAGAGTGATACGACTGTTGCCATTTAGCACATCCCCCCTTTTCATACGCCAGTGATTCATACTAGACGACCTTAGAGGTGATATATTTTAGGTCTGTATGTTAGATTAAAAAGCTGAGTCCCGACAGTACAGTAGCATCATAAACTACAAAAATACAGTGAATAAATTGGAGGAGGATGTTTATTTCTTTGCTGAGGCACAGATGACGTTTCCACTGCCTTCTGACAAAAAGATGTGTACTTCTGTTTGTTTGTTTGTTTGTTTGTCTCTTCGTTTGTTTATGGGGATGTTGCGTAACAAAAAGAGTTTAAAAAAAAATGGACTTATTCCAAAAATCATCTAACAAGAGAATATGTATATCAAAAGGATTTTGAGAAAATAAAAAAAAGCTCTATTATAGATACTCTATCCCAGACAGTTTTAACACAAGATTGATACTTTACAGATTATAGGCCTACTGAGATATAAAAAATAAATAAAAGATTGCTAAAATGATAAAGAGTAATAAATAAAATGACTAATGTTTGAAAATAAGTGTGTGCTTTTATTTTGATAAAAAATGTGGTTTTTATTCAGTGGGCGGGCACACACACACACACACACACACACACACACAGGTTTGGCGTGCATTCATTATTAATAAGGGAGAGTCCCTGAGCTGCCACGCATCTCAGCACTCAGTTGATATTGATCGAGAGGAGGACGAGGAGGAAGAGGAGGAAGAGGAGATGGGTTGACTGTCCTGATGCAGAACATGTTTGTTCAGTCTAACGTGGATAATCCAAGCTGCCGAGGCCTTTAACCCAGTTTGGATTTGATCTTAAATTGAGCAATAACGCCTGCGTCTTTATGATATTCAGTCAAAGCAAACAGATCTGGTTCTCCGGGAGGAAACGTTAAACCAAATATTACAACGAGAAAGTGATTCTTAAAGACTTTTTTTGTGTTTCTAATAATCCCATAATCTTCCCGTAATAATGAAACCAGATGCTGCAGGAGAAAATATTAAACAAAAGTGAAAAGGAGAATATTTTAGAGATCGATGACGGAAAGATTACTCTGAACTAGATCATTTCAAATTCAATATTTCTCCACAGAAATTATATTATAGGAATACTGTAGACGTTTGTGTTGATTTTACACTGATTTCTTCTGTGGTTTTTAATAACTCAAATATCCCATAATTATCCTGTTGGCATGACAACAGACCAGATTTTCATGCAAATAAAGTGAAAATGTGGATATCACAATGAGAAAAAGACTATTTCTATTCCTTTAATACTCATAATAATAAAAGTTTGTGGCGCTGCGAGGACGATTTTATTCACACTTTCTTTAATTCTAATATCCTAAAATAATAATAATGTGAGGATGAAACCAGATCTAGTTTGCATGATGCAAGAGGAAATATAAAACCAAGAAATAACAGTAAAATAAATGTGGATATTATAGTGATAACAGCCTCTTTTTTAGTTTATTTTTAAATCCTTTTGTTGCACGAGCGCAACATAAGGCCTGACAGTGAGGGTTTCGGTGATACTGTGTAATTGGGGGGGGGGTCTGCGCATTAATATGGATATGATGCGATGTGATCATGTGAGGGGGGGGGGGGGCACGGCTGCTGTCTGCGGACCAGGAAGCTCCTCACATGCGGGACAAAAACACGCACATTATAGTAAAGAACAGAGAGAAAAGCCTTTTATTTCCTTCATCATCATCTTCACTCTTAAAGCGCGTGAGAAAACCTGCAGACAGAACCGCAGCTGAGCGGGAAAATGCGTGACATCCGATGCTATAAATAACAGCAGTCATCCTATAATATACTTCAGAGGGATGTCGTGGAAAAACTGTTAAACTAAAGTGTTTGGGGACATTACATCGCCCGTACAGTCAGATATAAGGGCTGCTTGTGCGCCAAGGACACATAATCGATTATTTTCTGTTTGAAATCAATATAACCCTGTTCTTCTCATCAACAAAAATATAACCACAAGTATTGTGACAATATTTTTATGGCGCCATGCCTAGAAAATGGAAAATATAAGAAGACAAAAATTAATTAAGAATATGCATTTTTTCGTTATGAAAGCTCATTTTAAATTCTCAAAAATGTCCTCTTTATTTAATTTTTAACTCAATATATAAAAAACCCAAAACCCAATAAAAAGAATCAACGAATTAGGCCTACCTATAAACAGGTTATTTCAATTAAATAATAAAACGAGGTGATTTTTAACATTTTAAAACGTTTTTGATGAAGCAGCAGCAGTAGAAGAGACAGAATAATTCCTGGAAGATAATAAAAATAAATAAATCCTGCGGGGCAATTATCGCCTGCAGGAAGAAACAAGAGCAGGCGAGATTTCAGGCGAGCTGCTCATCAAAAATGCATGGAGGGAAGCCTGCGAGATGGAGGAATTCCCGCGGGATTTGGAGAGACTTCTAACAGTCTAACAACGTTTTTTATTCATTCAGTAATCTGTCAGCATCTATCACTTAAAAAACAATGTGAACGGGAGCTACACGACGTATTATACTTCATGTGATATTATAATTTGAGTCAGATTAGATTAAAATATTGATAATAACGTGAGCAGGTTCGGTGGGGTTCAAAGTGGGGGTCGGGGACCAGCAGGGGTCTTGGAGGGGATCAGTCAGGATCTGAAATAATAGAATAGGCTCGTTGGAGATGAGCCAGGCCCGCGCAGAATCGATCACCGGCGATCGCCGCACAGTGCAGCCGGTTAGATTTGTATCCGACTTGATCCCGACTCGCTCTGACGCCATGCACATGTGGGCAACGATGACCTCACGAGATGGAGGAGGACGCAGTTTTTAGAGCCAGGTGCTGCAGGTGACTGCAAGACCCAGGGCATGATGGGAAACGCCTGGCTGTCGTCTGATCAAAGAGCTGATTGGTTCTTAATTTTGACCACAAACATCACGTTTTTGTGTAATTGTAATATTTAAAGCAGGATTGTTGCTGTGTGTTGTGCAGTGAAGGTTTTAATCTGTTAAACATCTTGTGTGGTTGATATGAAGAATAATAAAGTTTATTTTAGCCATAACTCTCCGACCCTGATCTGCAGACTCCAGGTAGCCTACAGGTGGATCTGACTTGACTGCTGCTGTTTGTCACAGCGCCCCCTGCTGCTGCCGTCTGATCTCATCCACTTTCCAAGCGAGGCGCAGTTCATCTCCAACGAGCCTAATGATTTACACTTGGATGCTACAAAATAAGGTTTTGTTCACAGAGTTCCTTGCAAAAAACTACACTACCCAGAAGCCCTAGTGAGTTCCTACCAATCACTGAGTGTTGTTTCATAAGGAATTTAAAAGATTACACATAAATTAACATTACAAATAACAGTTAATAGTCTAGAAACAGGGTGGAATATTCTTAAATCAAACTTAAATATTGGTGCTAGTTAATGCCACTTAATTTTGAATAAGATAAAGTTTTATACAGGAAGTAATGAGATGGAGACATAAAATACTAGAATTTATTTTAGCAAGTTGAAAAAGGTGCTTGTATGTTTGTATGTTGTTTTTTTTTTAGTTTACCTGTTAGCTTTAGCCTCAGTCTGTTAGCACGATAGCATGACCTGGGACCTGTTATCTTTAGCCTCAGTCTAAAACAAATAAAACAAATCCACCTGAAACATTAAAAAGTCAGCTAGAGAGACAGTGTTTTCAACAAAGTCATGGAGCTAACGTTAGCTTAATTAGCTACCTAGCTACAGCTAACAAAATTGTCACCACCTAGAAATGAGAAGCTGCTTTTGTTGATCTCTGTCTGAAATCAAAGACCCACAAATTGGTAAAACTCATCTGTCTTATTGTAAACTGCATCTGCAGAAGAGTCAAACCTGACTGGAAAAATGTGAAAACTCAAAAAGAAACCTCCAGAAAGGTACATTTAAAATAAAAAAGATGTGTAATTGAGAGAAGCAACACAGCAGTCAGCTGAAAGGTACCAGCTGTCCTGAATAGTTGGATTCAGGCAGTGAACAGTGTGTGTGTGTGTGTGTGTGTGTGTGTTGGGTTGGGGGGTGTCAGACGGGAAATCTGCCAAAACCCCAGAGAGGTGTCACTCACATTTTTCCCATTTACACATGTGATGAAGCTGCAGTCACGTCCTCCTCACACTCTGATAATCCTGTTTTACTGAACCAAAAATATCAGGAAACCTAAAAAAATAAACTCAACACAAAAATAACGAAAAGATGAGGAAAAAAATACACAGACAGAAGCAACTTTTATTTATTTTTTTACCTTTCTCACTGATTGCTCTGACGGGGAGGAAGCTGACGGCAGATCCACTGAAGAGTAAATACATCCCAAAAAAACCAAAAGGTTTTCAGTTTGACTTCACCATCAGGAGCAGGTAGAGGTGTGAGGAGACAAACACCTAATAAACTCCAGGTGTTTCCCACTGATCGCTCAGCTGCATCAATCAGGCTGATGACGTCACTGTTCACATGATGGCGAGAGCGTTTGGTGTTAATACGTTGTTTCCTGAAGCTGCAGTCAGACCAAAATTCACCTGAGGAGGTTTACTCTCATGGTGCGGCCGAAAGCAAGCGAGGCAGGAAATACTGTGGGTGGGGTTGTAAACATGAACTGTGGGAGCTAGCATGGCTAGCGGGCTAACAGCAGCAGTCCACAGTTGTAAATTTGACCGTCACTAACCTCTGTCACTGTGTTTACACTCACTGCAGCCAGTCAGTGTACCTCCATCTCTGCTGCTGCACAGATTATTTCACCTGCAGATATAAAACAAGAATATAAACAAACGATACTTCCTGTATGAATGCACCTTGACACCTGTACCTGCTCCTGATGATAGTTTTAAAGTAAAGAAACTCGAGCCTGCAGCAGTGCGTCTGTCCTGTCCTGGAGGAAGCCTACATTTGTGCAGCAGTGCTGTTGGTGTGAACGGGACCTAATTCTACTGAGCAGCCAAATGTCAGAGATTCCCAGCAGTGGTAGATTATCTGTCTGCAGGAAGTTTCAAGTCTCTGCAGCCTGATTTACTTAGAAAAGAAGTGAAACCAACGGCTGTCTGGTAGGTTGGGAACATGGATCAGAGAGATCTGATATGCTTTGGATATTTGCAATAAAGTGATATTTAGCAACCAGGCTGGTTCTTTAATGAATTTCAGAATTAGTAAGAATAGTTGTACAATAACAAATATTCTGTATTCAGCGCTACTGAAGTTCAAAAGTGAATTACATCAGCAGAGGAAACAGGATTATTGTCTTAATTAGACTCTTTAACTCCTTATTGATCAGATATTTTGTCATGAAGCTAGCATGAAGTATTAAAGACCAACAAACGGGTGGAAACACAACCAGACCGTCTGTTGTCTTGAGTCCAGCAGCAGTGATGCGTTCAGGATCTTGGTCTGGGAAAAGTCACACAGGGACTTCCTGAAAATGGAGACATTTAATTTCTGAAATTTAAAACAGGCCGACAGCTCGGCCTCTTAGAGGCAGAACCTAAAATAACATCCCGTCTTCTTTGGGATTTCAGCTCCTGGTGTAAATGGGGCGGATGCGAGCCTGCGTTCCCTCCGGAGGAACGGACCGACTCCAAAACAGTATTATGTGCGAGTCAGCGGGGACTGGAATTGAGGTTGTGAGTCGTGACTGTCAGGCGAAAAAAGTCCGGCCGCTGTTAACGTGTTCGTCAGTTTCTCGCAGCAGAGGGGTCTAAAACTGAGTTTGCTGATGTGTAAATGGGTCACGAGTTCTTACTTTGAGCTAACAGCCTACATTTCAGCTCCCAGAAGTAGATTAGTGGGTTGGCTGAGAGTTTCTGACAGCAGCTCTGCAGCATTTCTGCTCTTCACGCTGTTTTAGGTTGTACAGGTTGGATTATCTTCTGTCCTGACGAGGTTCTCTGCTTATTAACCTGCTAAAAGTGACAAGGAAACAACGTTTCCTCCAAGATTTAACATGTTTAACACATCTGTTGAGCCATGTCTGCCTTAAATTTAAAAACACTGTTTTCATTTTTGTAAAGCACACCACCCACACTAAAATGCAAGAAAGGAGAAGGGTTCTCAACATGGAGGTCGGGACCCCTAATGGGTCTGAAGGTAAATCCAAAGTAAAATCTGCTCAACAAAATGTTTCTTTTCTTTGATTATTGCTTTTTGTATTGTGAGATATCATATAACTTAAAAGAGTAGTTTGACAAAAAAAAAAAACCATGGAACCATGAAAGTAATTTTCCGTCAATCAACTAATTGATTAATCAACTAATCTTTTCAGCTGTTCCTGTATAAACTGTTGGGGAGTTTAATTCATATGTACAAGCTCTTTGTTTTGTCTTAATTTGTAAAGTAACTAAAGCTGTCAGGTAAATGTAGTGAAGTATAAGATGGCATGAAAAGACACTTGAGTAAATGTTCTTTATTTTAATTACATTCCACAACTGGTTTCTTTAAACCATGACCAGGATCAGTTCCCAACCTTAAACAAGTATTAAGCTTGAAAGTTCATTTTTATATTTGGCAACAGTAGTTTGACCAGGAGTCAGTGGATCAAGGAGGCCATTCACATCCAAAGACCATCTCTGAACCATCTCCCCCAACATACAACAAACTATCCGCTGAAGAAGACAGTGAGATGCAGTTGAAAGCTGAGTTAAGATTTTTTGTCAGAGTAGTTTTACTCCTAAAAGAGAGAGATTGTAAAATGCTCATAGGAAAAGTTTGATATGCTGATATAAAACCTTGTGCAGGCGCTTTTATGTTTCCCCAAAATGCAACACGAACACAATGCAACACTCAGGAGAAAAGTCTGAACCAGCAGGAAACCAGCGCTCTGCCTGCAGTGAGCTGGTATCTTCTGGTGTAAAGCAGCAGAGATCATGCTCCACGCCGACATCACTGCTCTGGATTTCTGGACATTAAAGTCCTTGAATTTTAAGCTTAAGATGAATAAGATTCAGAAAGAGGACGAAACTACTAAAATACAAGCAGAATTATATGATGCAACATGTCTGTCTTCATTGAGGTGGTCAGAATATAAACAGCAGGGTTCTTCCATTTTACGGGTAACCATACTGAAGTTCTGGTTTGATCTTGTTTCACTTGTGGAAACCATCGTGCGGGGACTAGCTCACCCCTGCCAGCAGCCGTCAGAACTGGGTCATTACTAAATATATTACTGCTTCTACCCTCCCTGCAGCGCTCTTAATGCAGTGCAATAAACACATCGGCCGGGCCGCCTGACGCCGCTGAGGGGAAACCGCTTCAGCCTCCTGGTTCCCATCCAGCATCCTCACATGAACCACACGTGCCTGTCATGTGACGGTCTATTGATAGCACTGCAGAGAGGAAAAAAAAGAATCTGGCGAGGAAACAGACACAAAGTCGACGTCCAAAAAACTGGCGTAGACGGCCAGTTGGCAGGAAGGAGAGGAAGCGCTTTGTTTCCTCACAGAAAACCAATCAACAAGAGTTCCCAGGCTCTCCCAAAAGTTCACTCTAATTCATATTGTGGGATTTTCTGCCTTATTATGCAGTAGATGAGACCAAGCAGACTACTACTACTACTATTACTACTACTACTACTACTACTACTACTACCAGGGCTGCTACTGATTCTGTCTACAAAATGTTTCCCAGACTCCAAGGTGACGTCTTGTAATATTTTGTTTTGTGTGACTAAGAGTACAAAACCCAGAGACATTTAATTTACAGTGATATAAAGTAGAGAAAAACAAACCCTTACACTGGAGAGAATGGGAACAAGTATTTGTTTCAGCAATAACTATACTATCCTCTTACAACCACGACAGCTACTGTTAATGCTACAATAGTTGTAAATAAAACTTTAAATAATGCTCTGTAACAGCAACACAACAAGGTTCCTTTTTAAAAGTCCTCCAAACTAAACAACAAAAAAGACTTTACTGCAGAGCCCTCCCCAAGTCCAGAAACATAATACGTTTTATCTTTTAAAATATCTTTCAGGACTCTGAAATTCAATGTGAAAGTCATGTGATGTGACCAAAAGGTCCAGAAGAGCTCCTAAATGGACCTTGTGGTGAGATTGTTTTCTCGACTACTGGCTCCAGAAGGAACAGTCACGCTCACAAAATGAAATAATGAAGGTTTTGAAATCATATTTGGACACAAGGACCACTTCAAGACAGGACCGCGAGATCAGGTAGTAGGGTCGGACACACCTTAAGGCCCATCATAATGTTGTAAAATGGTGCTTTAGTGGTGCTTTCCCCCAAAAACGTTAAATCATATTAGTACAAAGCCTGTTATTTTTTTGCCCACCTGAATGACCCAGCCTTGGTCAGTGGTCTGAGGCCGAACAGGACCTGGAGCCAGTTGAGAGCCCCTCACCCCGCCCTGCTGTCAGAGCTGCAGGCTGTGATTCACAGGCAGAGTTTTGATAAATGTGATATTACCGTCAGCATGAAATGGAAGATGGAAATGGAACGAGATCAATGTGGAACAAAGCGAGTGCTGCAGTGAACAGAGCTGTAATGAGAAATGCTGCTGAGGAAATTGATCTGCAGCCTTATTCTGAAAATTAGAGCTCTCAATCACCACCGGAGAAATAACAATGTCGTTCTTTATACGTCTCAGACTGTGACGTACAAAAGTATTTCACCGCCGGGGTCAGGGGTCAGCCACAGATCAACCACAGCAGCTGGGTGGAGCTCAGTGTCTTGCTCATGGACACTTTAGACCAGGGGTGGGTTTAGAAACTTGTGAATGGGGGGGCCAGACTGGGCCACATTTTTAAAGAAGGGGGGGCACGTTTGTAAAATTAGTAAAAATGTGTTAAAGTCCTGATGAATTAATGCCAAATAAACAACTTTAAATATGAAATAATATCAATAAATAGCTGCTATTTGTAACTCCAAATATTCTACAGCCACAGACAGATTATAAGACAACGGGCCCCTGGACACAGACATGTGTCCAAGGCCCCCCGTCCCTCCTACAGGAGCAAGACCCCCAGACTTTGTGATCATGTTTCGTCTCGTTGTCGTCTTTTTGCGTCTCTGTTTTTGTTTAACGTCTCTTTGTAGTTGTTTTGTGTTTCTTGTGTTTCTTTTGTCTCTTTGTAGTTGTTTTGTGTCTCTGTTTTTTTTTTAGTCTCTTTGTAGTTGTTTGGCGTTTCTTGTGTTTGTTTTGCGTCTCTTTGTAGTTGTGTTGCGTCTTTGTGGTCGTGTCTTTGTTGTCGTTTTGTGTCTGTTTTTATTTAACGTCTCTTTGCAGTTGTTGTGCGTCTCTTTGTAGTCGTTTTGCATCTCTTTGCAGTTGTTGTGCGTCTTTGTGTTTTTGTTTTGTGTCTCTTTGAGGTTGATTGACTTTCCAACCAGAAACGTTAACCCTCACTTCATACAGAGGGGTTCTGGTCCAGGGCTCCCAGTAGGCCCGTTCACTAATCCATCCATGATACTAACAAGCCAACTACCTGTCACCTGCCCTAGGGGGCACCAGACGTAACCAATCAGATTCATTCATTCATTATCCATCAATGAACATGTTTCAACATCAAACATTCATCAAACCAATAATTTCTTAATTCATTCTCAATCCATTCATTGAATCACTCACCAAGTTACTCAGCTGATTAATAAAATCCCAAAACATTTGTGTGGATTTACTGCGAGCAAATTCTCTGATCGCTGTGATTCCACTGAGATGAAATGACCTTAAAAACCATCTGTAAGGTCTTTATATCGTCTGCACCTGTAGTTTCATACCTGAGTCCTTTTCTAACAGGAACTGCTCTTTGTTTCAGCTGCTGGAAACTCGACTGTCAGACATCAAACAGGTAAAAGCTTTGTGACGCGATGAGACGACCAGCTGAGTTTAGTTAAACAGAAACAGGAGGACAGAGCGATGTGGCTGACCGACTCACCCTGGAGAGAAGAAAACCACCATTAATCAACTGTCAGAGAGACCGAGAGACAGAGCTGGACACTGTAGGTCGTGACAGCAAACACACACACACACACACACTGACAGGCCTCCTACCCAGTGAGTGTGCTAATGAGTTTATTACATTCTGCCTCTCAGACAATAAATGAAGCAATCAATCACAGGGGGAACATCTGTGGAGCGCCTCCTTAATCCACACCGGCCTCATCAGCACTTTAACATGAGGAGGAGGAGGAGGAGGAGGAAGAGCACTATTGGATGAGAAGAGAAAACAGGAGGAGGGAGAGCGTTCGGAGAAGATGCAATAGATGCACAGGTAAAAGTAAAGTAAAAGTCCTGCATTCAAAATCCTATCAAAGTAGAAGCACAGAGGTATTATCAGCAAAATATACTTTAAGTATCAAAAGTAAAAGTACTTGTTCTGCAGTAAAATGTCTCCTGTGACTGATATATTATTATACATGACATTATTATACTGATTAATGTTAGAGCAGCATTTTACTGCTGTAGCTGCTCGAGGTGGAGCTAGTTTTAACTACTTTATACACAGTTAGCTAGTTTTAACTACTTTATATATGTTTAGCTAGTTTTAACTACTTGATATACAGTTAGCTAGTTTTAACTGCTTTATACACAGTTAGCTAGTTTTAACAGCTTTATACACAGCTAGTTTGAACTGCTTTATATACAGTTAGCTAGTTTGAACTGCTTTATATACAGTTAGCTAGTTTTAACTACTTTATACACAGTTAGCTAGTTTTAACTACTTTATATATGTTTAGCTAGTTTTAACTACTTTATATACAGTTAGCTAGTTTTAACTGCTTTATACACAGTTAGCTAGTTTTAACTGCTTTATACACAGTTAGC
>VMKM01004050.1:0-23565 GCA_008360985.2 Macquaria ambigua | reverse complement strand
GTCTTAAGGCACGCTGCTGGAGGTTGCTGATACGATAGTTTGCTGCTGCTTGTCGAGGGTCCACTAACAACGCTCGCCTGAGTCATTTCTTGCTCTCTATATTGTTTCAAACGATGAAACAGGTTTGTGGCGTTTCCCGTCTTAGCTGCCAGAATATGTGTAAACAGCTGAAGCTGAGCGGCCTTTCTGTTAACGAGGCCTCGTCCTGCTTCCAGCTGCTCGTCGCAGCCGTGTTTTCTCCGGCGTCGCTCATTTCGCCCACCGCTATTATTTTGATTCTGCTCCATCTACAAGCCTGCGGCCGCTGTGATTGGCTGTTTGTCTTCTTCTTCTGTTTAATGGCAGGTGGCAAATGGCGTTTAAGGTGCATCAGCGCCCCCCTCTCCTGGTGTACGGGTGATTTAATTATATCGATTATGTTTCTTTGGAGAGAATTATCATTATCGCTTTATCGCCCATCATTATCAGCAGTATGTTAGTATGCTAAACAGCTGTGCGGCGTTCTGATGTCTGATGGACCTTCAGACTCGTGGATCTGTTACTCAGCCTGGACCTCCTGGATCGAATGTCTTGTCTCACCTGTGCTCCTGAAACAACGCACATATGCAAGATGTGATGTTTGAGACAGTGAGGTTAGAGAGAGTACGTGTTTGTTTGCTGGAAACAGACTGACAGTTACCTGTGTACAGTGGTAACACGCTGACTGTCAACAGGAAGTACTATTAAGTGACTGATGCTCTTTCACACGTTTATTTTCAGTCCTTTTTTATAGCAGTTTTGTAGTTTGATGTGATAAAACCGGATTGATTTTAATCTCTTTTATTTCCAGACCATAAACATGCTCACGGTCACCACGGCGACCACAACAACTCGGACCACGACTACAGCGAGCGCCCTGCTGGAGAAAGCAGCAAAAGCATCACAATAGGTACGATGGTGAAGGACTAAATCTGTGATCAGGCTCGTGTTAGCTGTCCATTTGTGAAGAAGCCTCCGTCAGACGAAGTGTTTGGTGTGTGTGTTGCAGCGTGGGTCGGCGGGTTTGTCTCCATCACCATCATCAGCCTGCTCTCCCTGCTCGGCGTCGTCCTCATCCCGCTCATGAACAGAGTTTTCTTCAAGTTCCTCCTCAGCTTCCTGGTGGCGCTGGCTGTCGGCACGCTGAGCGGCGACGCCTTCCTTCACCTCATCCCCCACGTGAGTCAGCATGTGCTCCTCACGTCGTCAGTCCTGACCGGAGACACGAAGCATTTTAACACAAAAAAAACAAACCAGAGTTCAGCTTATACGACTGTTTGGCCTTTTCCACTACAGGGACTTAACCGCCTGTAGGTTCTGCTTCTGTTTCCGCTGTACTCCCCTGTTTACAGTATATTTCACCGCTGCTCAGGAGGTGGTGCTAAATCCAAGTGGGGTGGGGTTGCAACATCTGGTTTGCAACACGGCAAACGCCCCAATTAATAACGCAGCACATGTGAATAAATAAGCCCTGCAGGGAAGTTTGTTTCAGTGGAGGAGATACAGACACGTTTGACTCTGTACTGATCTCAGACCACCTCGTTTAGGTGTCGTTTCCAGATTCAGAAAAAGTGCTCTTCTAACCAGATTTTGAGGCCAGCTTTTAAAGGGTTTTGACTCTGACCAAACTGGAGAAGAAAGGAAGGGGTCCAGAGACCAGCTTATGTTGGGTTTAGACTCTGTTTAAACTTGAATGGCAGTAGTGATGCTGCGTTCAGTGTCTCAGTCTCTTTATGTGTTTCCATCTGCGGACGCTTCAGTCTCAGGGAGGCCACCATCACCACCACCACGAGGATGCTGGGATGAATATGTCGGCGGGGCATCATGTTCACGATGAGCAGGAGGAGAACCTGGACGCGGTGTGGAAGGGCCTGACGACTCTGAGCGGAGTCTACTGCATGTTTCTGATCGAGCACTTCCTGACGCTCGGAAAAATGTACAAGGACAAGAAGCAGAAGGTCAGTTTCTTTCTACGTTTGGAGACGAAGCGACATTTTATTTTATTCCACAAGAAACTCTGTTATTAGTTTGTTCTACATTGTTTCAGTACCAACACGACACCTTACTGTGAGAAAACACATTTCTACATTTCTACTAAACCTTTTCTTTTATTTTTAAATATAATTTTTTATCCCTCTTGTCAGTTTTATTTGTCTTTGTTTTGTTTTTTTTAATCTATTATTTTTTGTTTAACTATTTTATTATTATAGCTTTTAAATCTATTTTATTACATTTGCATCATTTTTATTTTCTTGCCTGCATTGGTCTCAGATTCTTAAATTAAATGTTTTTACAGTGTACACTTGTCCTGACTTATTATGGGCTGGCCAGCCATCTGTGAGGCACTTTGAGCTGCACTCACCTTAAAGAAAGGTGCCATACAAATAAAGTTTGATTGATTCATTGATTTAACAAAAGAAGCCAGTTCTCAAAAGTTCAGTGTTGCAGTCATGCAGCAACTTAAACTGTCTAAATAAAGAAAATGCTTCTAAGACAGATTGAAAATGTTATTTATTAATGTTAATTGTTAATTATTTAAAGCAGGAAGTATGTGATTAAAGAATAATTGGACAAGATGATGAATCTGATCAGACAGTCGATACCACCGTCTGACACCCAGCAAACCTTCAAACACCTGAGAGCACATAAAACCGTACAGTTTGTCCTTATTATTACAGTTTTACTTAGCAAACATTTCACTTATCAAATTATTTATGTAGGAAATTTAAACATATTCGGGTCTTTAAAAAATACTTAAAATCTAAATTATTTTAAACGTACTTATGGTTAGTTGACGTTAAATAGCAGATGCCATTCGTGAGGTAGTTTTTTGAATGTTTGCATCCAGCATCACCATGGAAACATGAGGCTGGATGTAGTTCATGTTGTCGTGTGAAATAAAAACCAGGCGTTCCTGCCGTCCACACAGACCCAGAAGAAGTGGGATCTCAACGACAAAGCAGATCCGGAGAAGCAGCCGGCTCTGGAGGAGAACGACCTGAAGCCAAGTGAAGGTGAGCGAAACAAACACACTGGAGGTGTTTTCACTTTCTCTCTGAGGGGGGAAACGTCCCGGAAAACCTGCACTTGTTTAGCTTTCTGAAACCATAAAACTTCTGTCTTTATTGGCGTTACTGCAGTATATCAGTCTGTATTGGAGAAATATTGGTATCTGTGTCAGTCAAGAAACAAGAAATGTCGAGTTAGTTTTTAAAATGTGCAGCTCAATATCAGCTGATTTATATTTTTTCTCTCAAATAACAGTATCTGTATCGGCGGCAAAGATCCTGTAGTGGTCAGACTCTGTAAGAATAGACAGGGTTCATACACAGTCTTGAAAGTTTGGAAAATGCTTCATTTTAACGGTTATGTTTTCAAGGTTAGGAATATGCTTGAATTCGAATCTATTCCTTGAAAAATCAATTCTATTCCTTGAAAAATCAAAGATTTTTCAACATGATCTGATGTTTCATCATCGACACAATCACTCATGGAAACCAAAAATCTTTTAATATTTCAAAGGAAACGATCCTGACGTCGTCGTATTTGTTTGTTGTCTCCTGGAATTTATAGGAACTATTTAGAAGTGATGATAAAGGCTTCGAGAGGCTGGACATTTTTTGTTATTCTGTTTTGATCATTAAAAACAAACAGAAAACGGTGATTTCAGCGTTATTGTCTTTCTCCAGATGTGGAGACTAACGGTGCCGGTATGTTTGGTGACCACTTGAGCGGCCTGCACGGCGGCAGCGTGGCGGAGGAGGAGCAGGTGATGCTGGCGCCGCAGGTGTCTGTCGTCTCTCCGCAGGGTTACGGCGGAGCGCCGGGGGCCGCCGCCTACTCCGCCGAGGACTGTGAGAACAAATGCCACTCCCACTTCCATGACACGGTGGGCCAGGCCGACAGCATGCACCACCACCACCACGACTACCACCACATCCTGCACCACCACCACTCCCAGAACCACCACCCTCACAGCCACTCCCACTCCTACTCAGAGCAACACTTCCAACAGGCCGGCGTGGCCAGTCTCGCCTGGATGGTCATCATGGGAGACGGTCTGCACAACTTCAGCGACGGCCTGGCTATCGGTGAGTAGGTGTCACTGTGACTCATGATCTGTCATGATGATGTGACTTTGACATGCTGTTGAAACAGCCAATGAAGAACTGGCGGCTGTGGCTCAGGAGGTGGAGCTGGTTCTCCATTAATCTCAGGGTTGGAGGTTCGATCCCCGGCTCCTCCTGTCCACATGTGGAAGTGTCCTTGGGCAAGACACTGCTCCACTTGGTGTGTGAATGAGACCAATCTGTAAAGCGCTTTGGGAACCGGTAGGGTTAAAAAACAAATCAGTCTACTTTTAACCAGTCATAAGGGCTGGTTAAATCAGCTGAACTCACCATATGATATTGTTTTGGTCTTAAAACTTGGATAATTAGACAGAAGAGACGAAAAACTACAGCTCAACAATCAATCAATCAATCAATCAATCGTAAACGGCTCTTTTGGATAGATGTCTCAAGTCCAGCATGAAACATATGTGTGATATACTTGTTCCAACAAAGAGGAAAAGTACCACAAACCAGCTTTTATCACCTGTAAGTATCAGAGTACAAGAGTATTTAGTCTCAAACACCAGCAATTAGACCGGCCCGGTGGAATGAGCAGCGAGGCTCTCAGAGACACACCGATACGCTTTAATGAAAATGAGGAACTTGAACTGATCCAGGATCTGGGCTGCCTGGCTGCTAACGGTTCACACTGCAGGATTCATACTGACAAGACAGAAGAGGTTTGTTTGTTTGTGTGTAATTACTTAATTAATTAAAATAGATTTTCTGTTTGCAGCTAATTCTTGGTCTTTTCTCAGACACCTACTAGTAGAGATATTTGAAGTTTTAGGGAATCTTTAAGCTCAGCAGAAATATTCATTTTATATCCTGACATGCTTGAGTTTGAGCAGATATAACAAAACTCATCGTGGTTAAACATTTCTCTCCCTGCTGTCCAGCCCTAATGCTAACACTAGCAGACGTTAGCATGCTAACATCTGGCATGTTAGCTTGCCGAGCGTGTGCTAGCTACTGTTTGACTGAGTAAATTACTGTGCAACATTAGCATGGAAAACATTAGATAACATACTAACTGCAGGCATGCTAACGTGCTAATGTTAGCGTGTTATGTTATTATAGTGCAGCAGTAGTGATGACTTGAATATTATCTGTGGTTCTGCAGGAGCTGCCTTCACTGAGGGTCTGTCCAGCGGTCTCAGTACATCTGTGGCTGTTTTCTGTCACGAGCTTCCTCACGAGTTAGGTAAGACCCTCGACTCCTCTCAGTCTTTCAGCGCTGAAAATAATTTATTATGGCAGCATCTTCATATTTATCTGTGTTTAAAAATTGATTCAGAATTGCTTATTAAAAATAATGTATAATCTTAATGAAATGTTTAGATCTTATGCAGTGAAAGTTGAATTACATGATGTGATTCTCTGGAAAGACACGCGGTTTCCTCTGTTTCCCAGGTGACTTTGCGGTGCTCCTGAAGGCCGGTATGACGGTGCGTCAGGCCATTCTCTATAACGTGTTGTCGGCCATGATGGCCTACTTGGGTATGGTGACCGGTATCTTGATCGGACACTACGCAGAGAACATCTCCATGTGGATATTTGCCCTCACAGCCGGACTCTTCATGTATGTGGCCCTGGTGGACATGGTGAGTGAACGTTGCCTCTCTTGCACTTAAACACATCACAAACGTTTTTCTGCAGCTGCACGACAGAAAATGATCCTAAGAGACGAACAAACTACCAGCTGAGAGCCAACAAAGTTGACACTCAGCAACGCCTGGTGGACGCCAGCTTGCTGGATTTTGGCCCGGATTTGGAAGACCTCTGTTCCAGACTGTACGGTTGCACATGGATGAACCATTTTCAAATGGTCAAATCGTCTGGATTTCTGCACAGACATTTGACAAAACGATAACCTAGAACCTGTACATGTGTATATAATACATGTAGAACAAGAATACATGTGCATTAGTAGGTGCAGGTTACACGGGTTCCATTTACTGTTTATAAATTCAAAGCAGTGAAAAAACTACAAAAAGGTGCAGCTATGTTAAAAAAACATCAATAAAGCAAGGTCAAATCTGTTTGAGCAGGCTGACAGAATAAATTCAATATTCAGGAAGTATTTAAGAACTGATATGATTCATTATTGGCTTTACATAGCGTAGAAGGAAACTTCCTGGGAACCGAGACTGCTCTGCCCTCATCCAGTCAGCAGCATCTGTTCTGTCCACTCGACAGGACTTGACCGACTGTCTGACTGTCAGAGAGCAGCAGCCTTCAGGACCAGATGGCCTCTTCACACACACACACACACACACACACACACACACACACCTACTCTCTGAAAACTTGCACACATGACAAGTTTATAAAAACCAACAGGAGAGGTGAGCTGTCTCAAACTGCTGCTGTCTGATAATGAACACGGCAAAGCTTCTGTTGTCCGAGGCTGACCTCTTGTGGCCACTCTGTAGAACAGACACCCTGTTAAATCATTACATGCATATATTCACCGGTCCACCCTGTAGCCAGCTGCTTTAGTTGACAGTAGAGTTAGAGCAGAGCTCAAACCAACAACCCCACTGTGAGTTCAGGACTTTAAAGGTGCTGCGTGCAAAGGTGGCGCTAAGCTAGCAGTTCCCCTCTCCTACCAGTCTTTGTGCTGAGCTAGGCTAAACATGTCCTGGACCTGACTCTGTACTGGACACAGAGATGTTACTGATATCCATCTGAAACATCTGACTCATATGAGGATTTAAGAGTGACCAAGTCTTTCTTAGTGTTAAAGCTGCAGTGTGGAGCTTTTGTCTCCCCCTTCTGGCAGAGAGAGTAATTACACAAACACTGACGTCTGCCTACAGGGGAGCTGCTCGCATCTCCACAGCTCCAACACAAGAATCCGTCATTTAGGCAGAGTAAATGTAATATTTTACAAAGACCAACCTGTCCAGGAGCAGTAAGACCACATCCTGTCTGCCCTCAGTCCCTGCTCCTCTTTCAGCCTCTCCAACCAGGAACAGCTGCACCAAATGGTTCTTCCTGTTAGCTTCTGTTTCTGACTGTAGTCCTTCCTCTGAACGCAGAGTTTCTCTTTTATCTGCAGCATCAGAAACTTTTCTTGGAGCTTCTCAGGTTTTTCCTCCAGACTCCTGGTTGCTGCAGCTGCTCCATGCAGAGAGAACTATCTGAGGTCTACGTCAGTCACGTGACCATCTGACGCGACTCTCTCTCTACATGGCTCTGGTTTTACTACCAGATTTAAAAACTCTGTATACTGCGACATACAGAGAGATTTACCTGGAGGTGATCGGCTCAGTCAGCACTGCGTGAACTCGTCTGGCAACGGCTTGAATGTAACGGACGTTTATTTACATGTAAAAGTCCCGCTCTAACTCTCCAGCTTTAACAAGCAAGTCTCCTAAAAAAGAAATTGAAAAAAGATACCAGGCTTCAGATTTCCCCAACCATAAACTTATTATTCAACTTTAATGATGACTTGTATTGTTTCGTCGAGTGTTGGGAAACCCCTGTTTTAAGAAACCCGCCACAGATCAGAGTGACTTCATGCGTCTTGTTTTTCTTTCCAGATGCCCGAGATGTTGCACAACAACGCCGGGGACCACGGCTTCAGCCACTGCGGCTTCTTCCTGCTCCAGAACGCCGGCATCCTGCTGGGCTTCTGCATAATGCTGCTAATCGCTATTTTTGAGCACAAAATCCAGCTGGACCTGGGGTACTGATGGAGAGGTGCTTCATCCTGACCTCCACGTGCATTCTAGTGTCTCCGTCAGAAGTGTAGTGTGTTTTTATTTGTCGTTCTAGACAGTCACCTTGATTTAGTTGGGATTTTCACGTTGTGTAGGAAGAAGCATCGGTTCAAACACAGAAATCAGATGTCATCTAGGAAGTCGCCGTGTTGACTCCTCCCTCTGTTGTTGTAGCTGAAGCTACAAACATCAGCTGCTCCAACTGAAACTCTGTGAAAATAACTGACAAAGTTGTTCTTTTTTTTTCATGATCTTGGCCTGCGGTTTAAAACACGCAGCAGTTTCTCGACAAACTCGAGCCCCCAGTGGGAAACAGAATCTGCCAAAACAAAAATAACAAAATCACCACCAGACGGCTCATTTGATCAATTTTCACTTGTTTATCCACCCCCCCACCCCAACCTCTTTTGCCTTCATATTGATTATATTTTTGTTTTTTTCATTATGTCTGATTTTGTCATAGTTAGTTTTATTTATCTGTGTTTCTGCTGCTGAGTCGAACCAGATCAGTATTCCAGTAGATACCAAAGTGCCATAACAGTTTAAAAGTCCCTCCTGTAAGTATTTAAAGTGACGTTTTATACCACAATCTTTTCCAAAATGAATGACCACTAAATATTCATATTTCAGAAGCTGGAACCAGCAAATCTTTGGCACGAGAAAAATGAATAATTGTCTTGATAGATTAATGGTTTCAGCTCTAACAGTTTGAGGTATTGGAGGGGCTCCCTCTTGTGTTTGTCGCATCTTGAATAATGACGCTCTGTAGATGCGTGTTTGCTTCACTGTAACATCACTTGAAAATGTTAATAAGGGGGACTTAGAAAGTGTTACCCAGTACTGTTAAGTTCACCATGAAGGCGTCTTGTAGCGTCTCGTCACACCGAATCAGACGGACACGCTGTACAGAACGTGCCGATCTGGGAGCAAATGTGCTAAAACGGTTGCTTTCCTGGAGCGTAGAAAAAAAGAGGACGGTGGTGCATTTTGACGTGGAGCTTTTGACGACCTCGATGTGCTTCATAGACAACAGAAGCGTGTTTTGACGTGCGTTTTACTCCGCTGCTATTGTTTGCTGCCCTTGATTGATATCAGAAAACGGTTCCTGGTGCCGTATAAACCTGCAGGAAGCTCTCTACTGACCCCCGTCAGCAGATTCAGACTCGCTGTCACTGTCTCAGGGCGTTTTCACACCTAACCTGTTTGGTTCGGTTAAAATGAACCCTGATGTGTTCGCCCGTTTGGTGCAGTTCGTTTGGGCAGGTGTGAACACCAAAACAATGCTTGTGGTCTCTGTGGGGAACTGAACTAGACCCTGACAGTTCTGATCTGCATATGTGGAGCTGAACTGGATCTACATTCCTATTTAGTGTTCAGATACTTTTTTTTTCTAATTTTAAAGAATGTTGCAAATGCACTTATTTAACATGTTTGTTCCAGCATACCAGAGTTTTTTTAGTTTTTTTACTTTATGGCTGTCGGTACCACAGACTTTAAGTAAAGATGGCCGCCGCGTCTCCTCTTCCTCCCACTGCACAAACTGAAGCCAAAATACCCCAGATACGGGAGCTGCCATCTTGTGCTGGTGACGTCATTTTGGAGCTCCCACCCATACACCCACCTGAACCAATCACAGCACACCACAAGATGTCAATCATTTTCATAGCATCAAATAACTAATTAAAACCAAACTGATCAGAAGAACGAACACTTGAACAAACATCAGCGCGATAAGAACTACCTAAAATGACAGAAACCATCTTTGGGAACATTTTATTTGACGTTTGTGTACTTTGATTTTTCAGTTTGGTCCATGTCCCATCTGCTAACATGGAGGGGGCTGGGTGATCCAGATGTTTGTCATGTCGGCCATCTTTATTTACAGCCTGTGGTTTTTACAGGCGTCGTGATTCTGTTAAAGTGGTGAGGATGCCGTAGGACAGAGCCGGAACAAGGTGTCAGCAGCCGCATTCGGGCCGCTGTCGAGCATCTGTGGGCGACTATCGGCCAAAATGTTGGTGGCATACTTGGACAGCTGTAGTCGGCGCTTGTTCGCGGCTGTTCGATCGAGCTTGAAGGTGAAGGAAGTGAGTGAGTGCGTTCAGAAAACCACAGTTTTCACCAAATCGTTTGGTTTAATTTCCTTTGCTTTCTTTTCTGCTTCTACAGCTTGACGACATCGGAGCGTCGGCGTGAAGTCGTGTTGCTATACACCATTTAAACACATTCTCACTTATGTGAAAAGGCCAGTTTCCTCTCCACTCTGCTGGCTCTTAACATTTGATTTCCACTTTTCCCATCTCCAAAACAGCACTTAAACACTCACACCGTGCAGTGATTTACCAGGCGTGTAGAGGTTTGATCGTGAGGAAGGTTTGAATTTCTAATTCCATCATTTTTCATGTCTACAAACGAGTGCGACGCGATAAATTCCTCCCAGGAGAGACTGCGTGAAAATGTGCACCATATTTAAACGATATCGCGTTTCACTCCGCCTTCCGACTTGTACTGACAACACGGTCTTTTCGAGTGAACTAACCGGCCCTCAGGAGCATCACTGACTGGTTGGCCGTGACCTTTGACCTTTGACTTCTCGGTGAAATGCGTACAAGTCTGTAAGAGAAAAGCCAAATGCAACGTGTGCCGTCTGTCCAATGAGGAGCTAAGAAACTGAGAGTGATGATGGCAACAAAAAGGAGAAACTTAGCAGCTGGGCTGTTTGCTGTAGTGTGTTTTTTAAAATGTATTTTTTATTTTATTGTTACAGTTGAAGAGTTAATGTGGCAGCTCAACACTGAAAACTAACTGTTAATCTTTGTTACAATATCACTCCTGTTCGGTTTGAAGAGCGAGCAGAGAAACACAGACGAGCTCAGTTTGGACGGTTTTCTTCTTTGTCATTATGTTTTTTTTAAAAAGTGGCTGCTCTGATGTTAAAAAAGTTTAACTGCTTAAAAAAACTACGAAAAGCAGCAAGTTCACTCCAGACATGAACCTCACTGTGTATATTACATGTGCATTATACTATATGTATATATGTGTGTACAATACTGTACAAGTACGTGTTGTCGACTTTGTGGTTTCACTCAGTGTGCTGTTTGTTGTGAGTCTCTGTTACATCGTATTCAACACAAACTGATCAATAATCTCATTCAGACAATCCAAACAGGAGGGAATTGATCTTTCATGCTTTTGTCTGAAACAAAATGTAAATCTGTTCATGGAGGGAACTACAGCCGGTGGATTCAATCACAAACACGCCTCACATACAGCTCTGCAGTGAATACTCACGATTCAGGATCTGTTTGTTGAAAATGTTTTTATCGAGTTGCTGACTTGACTCATTTTTGAGGTTGTAATTTGTGGTTGTGTCAAATTTAAAATCCTGTCAAATGGGACCATCAGATTCCCCGACTCAAAACGATGTAATGAGACCAGAAGAAATCTAAAACATCAGGAGAACATCTGCGTCAAAGTGGGATCGTGGTCACGAGCAGCGAGTTTCTAACTGAACAACGAACGCGGCGACTCGCAGATCAGATTGAAGTTAATCAAAATCAAACACATCTCACAAACGTTGCTTTATTTATTCTAATTTATTCCCAAACGTTTTCGGCCATCGTGCCGCCTTGAGGGTGTTTTGTTTTTTCTTAATAGTTCTAACAAGATATATTTCTTGGCAACATACAGTATTTTGTCATCACTACCAAACCTGGTATATTTTCACCAATATTAAACGTTTGACCCACCCAGCCTCAATCAGCAGAACACCTTCACCAACACTGACTCTCCTTAAAATAATAATAACTTGACGCAGCAGTTTCTGATCTGTGTAACTTTTTGTAGCCTCAGAATTGACCATCAGGTCCAGTCAACACCTGTAACGGCCTCCAAAAGCAGAGATTCATCGAACTGATATTTTGCTGCAAAGCTGTTTGAGTGGTGTTTCTGTTATTTTGTCCACCTCTGTATTGAATCACTGACTGCAGCTGTGATGTTGACTCTCTGTGCTCTTTGACATTCCTGAACACAAATAAACTTGCTCACCCTCCCAGAACACCGACCCTCTTTATGTTTGGCCTGGACGCTGAACGGTGATGATTTCGTATTTGCTGACTCGTCCTGAACAATGCAAAACCAAAAATGCACCGTCTTTGTTTGTCTGATGAGCCGACACCTCGTCTGATTGTGCTGCAGATGGTTTAATTCTTGATCCAGAGACAGAAAAGTATTATTAATAACTTTATTAAAATAAAACAATAAAAACAGTAAGTTATCAGTTAGTTTGGTCATTAGACACATTTACTTCCCTTGAGTGGTGGAAGAAGTACTCTGATCTTTTAAGTACAAGTACCAATACAACAATGTAAAAATACTACGTTACTAGTAAAAGTCAAAATAAGTATACAGGTGTTCTTCATGTAGTTACTATGCGGTGGCCAGTAGCTCCCTCAAGCTTCACTACAGTTTTGTTTTAATTTGACATTTTTCTGTGTTTATTACTGAAGCACGTATTACGTATTTTTGATTACCACCCGGCCAGGAAGAGAGGGGAAGACACAGTTCGGATTGGCGGTGACTCCTCCAGTCTAGGGCTCAACACCAGAGCCCCCCAGGGCTGTGTGCTCAGCCCCCTCCCGTTCACGCTGAACACCCACAGCTGAAACCCCCGACGACACGACCATCAATCGGCCGGATTACAAACAAAAATCAAAACCTTGCAGGGTGGTGCACAGAGAAGAACCTACAGCTTAACGTCAGCAAAACCAAGGAGCTTATCGTTGATTTTAGGAAAAAGGAGGCAAAGACACACTCCCTGCCTACATCAGTGGAGCTGAGGTGGAGCAGGTGAACAGTTTCAGGTTCCTGGGAATCAGCGTCACAGAGAACCTGTCACACATCTCCACGCTGGTAAAGAAAGCTCAGAAACAACTGTATTTCTTAAGGAAACTTAAAAAGGCAAAGTTCCTGTGCCAAGTTCTCGTCAACTTTTACAGAGGAGAGATAGAAAGCTTCCTGACTGGAAACATTACAAACTGGCGTGGGATGTGCGTGACCCAGGACCGGCTCTGCAGGGGGGGATTAAAACTGCCCAGAACATTGTAGGATGCTATAAGACAATCACCTGTTATTTCTATCTGTATTCTACTAATATTTCAATTTGCAATCCTTAGTTGTAAAAGGGCAATAAATGGACCTTCATACCTTGACACCTTGATACCTTTTTGACAATGATAATGTCAGACACTACAATAAAAACATAACACAGGACTGTATCTTGGGCAGAAAGTAGTTCCAGTGAAACTTTCTGTAGTAATCTTTTCTGTAGAATATTATAAGAGCACCTGGCAGCCTGTGGGACCCCACAGCAGAGGGTCAGGGAGCTGGATGAAATATTGTCCATTTTAAAGAGGAACTCCAGAGGTGCTGTACACATAGTCATATAGGTTCTTGTTAATACAGGTGATTAATCCAGTACTACAAATACTGTGTGTAAAATCTGCTTTTTTGCAAGCCTGATTAGTGTCGTCAATGGCCGAAAAACAAGCAGTAAACACAACAAATGGTTTCGTCGATAACTGCAATATTCAGAGAGCTCATCAAGATATTTAGGGCCGGTCAACGGTAACGTTAACCATGATAAACAGGGCGGCTACAACTTGAACACATTCACAACCTCACAAGTCTGATGTGATCCTAAGTAAAACCCTCAAACCACACTGAAACTTAACAAAGTGGAGGAGAACAATACGTAGCAAGGTTGCAAGTTTGTTTTTTGTAACTACGATGGAGAAATAGGTTTATATTGATGAACAGTCGTGTTGAGCTCAGTTCTTCTGCAGGGGGTTAAATGTGCTCTGATAGCCAACTTGCTAATGACTGATAAGATGTAATAAAAGGGAACATATTACACCTCTACTAGCGTCTTTGCACTGGCTCCCTGTTCTGTATTGAATTCCTTACGATTCCTTAAGATTCTTCTGTTTGTGTTTAAAGGCCTGCATGGTCTCGCCCCCGACCTACATTACAGAACAGCTGAGCCCCTCAGATCTCCAGATCCAGGGCTTTAACCATCCCACCATCTCGTCCAAAAGGAGACGGGGCGTTCTCAGTGGCTGCGCTGGAATAGTCTCCCTGAAAATATAACAACGGAAGAATCTCTTGACTTCTTTAAATGTGTGTCTTAAGTAAAATAAATAAATTTGACCTTTGACCTTGATGAAACATTGCAGAAAGAACCTTGAGGTTTACGGCTGTTATCACTATGAGTGTGGAAAATGCAGCGATTTTACTTTCACTTTCAGGTGTGCACGGTTAAACTCCTGTTTATCTCAGTCATAAAATGTCCTCTTATCTCTCAGGAGAGCAAGAACGAGTTGTTGGAATATATAATCAAAGTTCAGAAAAGTGCAGGTACAACATTTAACATGCTTATAATGTGTTATGCTTGTGCCAGTTTATCTACTTCATCTATCTCACTGACTGCCTGATGATCCATTTCCAAATCAGTTAGTGTTATTTATTAATTCACTAAGGCAAGACTGCACAAAGTGAAGCCAAGTGTGTGTGTGTGTGTGTGTGTGTGTGTGTGTGTGTGTGTGTGTTTCATATAAAGCAGCTACAGAGTGAAGTGAAGCAGAACTCGTCCTCCTTCCTGATCAGAGACAAACTGTGAGTTGTTGAACACACTGAGCTGTTACTCTCTTTATAAGTTGTTTATGTGATGATGAAGATTAAACAGAACTGCATGATTTCATTTCAGTTTGACTTTCCTTTTTCACTTTATGCAAATGTATGTTTTTGTAGACAGGTTTAACAATTTAATTTTGGTCAGTTTGTTGAAATCTGTTTTTTTACATCCTGTCTCACACAGCTGATCCCAGTGAGAAGAAGCATCATTTGTGTGCATTTATTGTGACTTTTATGACATGATTTTAAAATGTCATTATAACTGGAAACTCAGCATCAATATTAATATTAGAGTATTGTTTGTTGTTTCAGGTTTCCTAGAGGCCGTTAACAGCTAGCAGTGCTGTTTCCATGTGCTGCAGGACTCACCGGTGAACTTCATTCACACTTTCTGCACCTCAAGACCATCAGCAGCTTGACTGTCCAACACAATCAGCTGTGAGTTAAAACAATATTACACATTATAAAAGGACTGTCAGCTGGGTGTAAATTATACTGCAGACAACTCACCTACCTGTCATGTTCTCAGGATCCTTTAAGTGAAGCATCAAAGTGACTTGTCTCTTTAGTTGCTGTTGCTACGCCTGTCAAGCTTTCAGTTCGCCACATACGCAGTTTACTGTGATAACGATGGTACATTTGTGTTAAACAGCTGGTCTCTGATTTCAGACAAAAACAGTCGTCTCATTTTTGTCAACTGTCAGTTTTTCCAGCTGAACAGCAGCACTGATGAAAGAAAGATCATTAGTGGGTACATTACTGTCTTTAAATCAGGAATGATCTTACATGAATGATCTTCCTGTTTTCTAGAGTGAACAAACGTGACTCCATGCAGCTGGTTGCTGATAACATTAGAAAACATCAAGCAACGTCAGACTGCAGTGACGTGTTCCTCTGCACTGCCTTTTATCAGATGACACGTAAGGTAAATCATAAATATATTTATGATCCTAACAATGATCATAAAGACTAATGAGGTCTTAAAGTGCAATTACTGTACCATAAACAGAGCTGTGCTTTTAAAGGAACTTTGTTCTTGTTTTGTTTCAGGAGGTAATGATTTAAATCCCGAGCAGCATTTTGAAATCACGACAACTCTTGGATCCTAAACCACGACTGAGCTGAGAACAGCCAGCAGAGGTTTGTTGTAATTCATCTCCAGCAGCTTTTTTTCTATTGTTTAATACTTGAGTATTTGTACTAGACTGGTTAGCTGCTGCATTCAAATGACTGAATTTGACTTCTAGAAAGCTCAAGCTTTAACTTCACCTTGACATTTGCTGCACCTCAACATGATCTGCAGCTCTCTAACAGAGAGGAGTCACCTACAAGCTGAATGAAGTCTATTTTTTCAGCTTGGTGTCTCCATTGTTTGAACTGATGATTCAACCAGGAGACTTTTATGTCCATTATAGTGTTGAAATCCTCAGAGTCAGAACACTAATAACACAGAATAGTATACTTTCACTGTAGCTGCAACTGTGTGTTGAATTGTGTGTATTATTCATTTTTTACATTTCAATATATGCAGATTCAGACCAGAGAGAACTTCACAATAACAGAACCAACACTCACCAGCAAGACGGATGAACTGTGACCACAAAGACTCCATTTTCTCTTAGAAACACCTCTCCAGAGGACTGGTACCAACTGATTAATACTTTAATACTGTAGACAAAATAACTTCCCTCCACCATAATGAAATCCAGACTTCATGCAGGTTTAAAGTCAGCTTCATCAGTCTGTTCAAGATCAAAATCAAATGGTGCTGGACAAACAGAGCAAACCACGACTTCTGTTAATTCACATCCTGCTATTTCACCATCAAATCGTATTACAGATAGGACAGAGTGCACTGAACGGCTTGCTGATGCTGTTAAAGCAACAAGCACACTGCTAGAACCCCAGACAGGGTCTCTCCCTGTTTATAAAGTTCCTCTGAAAGAAGAACAGATCAGTGTCGCTGGGTGTAAGCGTTTCAGTTTTGGGAAAGAGTCCACTAAACCTAATCGCACCATAATGGTTCTCGGAGCAGTTGGTGCTGGGAAGTCAACTCTCATCAATGGGATGATCAATTACATTCTAGGTGTTGAATGGGAGGATTCATATCGGTTTAAGTTAGTTGATGAGGGTCAGTTGAAATCACAAGCTCACAGCCAGACTCGTGAAGTCTCTCTGTACAAAATCCACCACCAGAAGGGTTTTAAAGTAGACTACTCTCTGACCATCGTGGACACTCCAGGTTTTGGAGATACAAGAGGCATAAAAAGAGACATGATGATCACAGAACAGCTGCGTAATCTGTTCTCTGCTCAGCTTGGTGTCAGTGAAATTGACGCTGTGTGTTTCGTAGCTCAGGCTTCTTTAGCTCGACTCACACCATCACAGAAATATGTGTTTGATTCTGTGCTCTCAATCTTTGGCAAAGATGTGGCAGAGAACATCAGGGTTCTGGTGACATTCGCAGACAGCCAGCGCCCACCAGTTCTAGAGGCAATCAATGCTTCAGGTGTCCCATGTCCTAAAACAGAAGACGGGCTGCCAGTTCACTTCAAATTCAATAATTCAGCTCTGTTTGCAGACAACAAATCATCTGCAGCAGACAGCATGAGTGGGGATGATGAAGATGAAGATGGAGGCTTTGATCAGATGTTTTGGAACATGGGGAGGTTCTTTGTTGCTTTGAATCAAATAGAAACCAAAAGCTTGATAATGACAAAGGAGGTCCTCAGAGAAAGAAAGCAGCTTGAGAATTCAGCTGAAAATTTGCAGAAGCAGGTTAAAGTTGGTTTAGCCAAGCTGGAGGAGATAAAGGAGACAACTGACAAACTGAAGGAGCTCGAGGCAGAGATCAGCAGAAATGAGAACTTTGAGTATGAATCCTCTGTCCAAGAAGCTGTTCAAGAAGATATTTCAGGTACTAGAAATTACCTCAACATCTGTCAGCAGTGTCATTTCACCTGTCATGGTCCCTGTCGAATATCCAATGGTGGAGATAAAAGACAGTGTTGGGCAATGGGATTAAATGGATACTGTAGTCAGTGTCCAGGCAAATGTAAGTGGAATGAACATTTTAGTCAGAAGTACAGGTGGGAGAGTGAGGAAGTTAAAGAAAAACGAACAGTGAAAGAAATGGAAGAAAAGTACCTGAACGCCTCAGAGGCTAAGACACCTGTTCAGGCCTTGATTGGAAAACTGAGGGCTGAATATGATGGTGTGCAGGCTGAGGTGGTGAAACTGATGAAGAGCTCTGCTAAGTGTCTAAACAGACTTAAAGAGATAGCACTGAAGCCAGATCCTCTGTCCACTCCAGATTACATTGACATGCTTATTGATGGAGAGAAATCTGGGGCAAAGTCAGGCTGGAAGCAACGAGTTCAGTCCCTGATAGACATGAGAGAACAAGCAGAGATCATAGCTAAAGTGGAAAGAGGAGAGAAACTCCTCCAGAGTCCACCTACTGACTTCCAGCATTGTTATCAAACAAAGAGCAAGGCCGGCCAAGACCAGGCTGAGACTAAACCCAAGAGACCAAGACTAGAATGATACCTACACTGACACCAGGGCAAAGACCAGAACAACACAGAGACTGATACCAACAATGAACAAAATGAGATCCACACTAATGTAGACCAGGACGAGGCAGAGACCGATATCAACCAAGACTAGACTGAGCCTGATTCTGTTATAGACCAAGTGAGCTTGATACTAACCCAGACCAAGACAAGACCAATTCTGATACCAACAAAGACCAGGACCGATTAAACCAGCAAGACTAAAAACACAGATCAGTGCCAACCAAGACAGGACCAGTACCAGCCAAGAACAAGGGTAGGGTCCTGGGTGCTCTTTTTGTGGCAGCAGGAGCAGAATAGTAGTCGCAATGCAATTTTTGTTGGATGTTGTTTTTTGCATTTATGCTCTTTTGGGGTTTCCTGGTTCTGAATAAACCCCTTTGTGCTCCGGTGGGTGAAGGTGAGTGTGGGTGAAGTGTTTATGCTGATCAGACTTCTTACTGCAAGAGTAAAGGTTTATTTTAATGGCTTTAGTTTCACTCCAAAGTCACCAGCACCTTTAATATATGCTTAATTTTGTCTTTTTCACTTTGCTATACAATTCTTCATCAACTCCATAATTAACTGCCCATCAAAATATAGTTTTAATGCACCTGTCTGCAGGATTCTTTTATTTTAATGACTTAAATACCTGGAACTTGAGTGACTGAAGGGAAAGGTAAAAACAACAACTGTTGTGTCAAGAGGATTATTGTGATTAAGAGTCTTCTGTTGTGGCGCTGCCATGTAATCATGTCTCACAGTGTTTTCAGTGGTGGCATTATTGTGCATATATAAGCATATCCTTATGCTTATCTATTTCTATAATCATTTTAATAAATAAAAACAAAATGAGAAAGCAGATAGTAACAACACAGACACATTTCATTGTACCTTCAGTATTGTTTTGGAGTGTTTATTAAAAGTGGAAGACAAGTGATGAATAGGGAGACACACAGGAGACATGACGAGACAAGAAAGAGAAAGAAATGACAAACAGATTTACGGATAAGCTTCAGTGATTAACAGAAGGTCCCTGAGTAAAATTCAATAGATACATTAAGTGTGTGTAAGGTTACACAGCATTGATAATAACAATTATAACAATAATGGAGAGAGAGAAGCGAGGAGGCATCGTCGACGTAGAACGTCGACGGTCAGAACAGCTGGGTCAGGCCGGGCTTTTATTCATATATTTATCCATCTCTGATTTATTCTCCTTTTATTTTATTCATTTATTTCTCTACTTTGGTTTTATTTTGACTTGTTTTGTACTTTAAGTTACTGCAGTTGTAGCTCGTTGCACAGATGTGCTTGTTGTAACGCACTGACAGGAATTTCAGTGTTTCCTGAGACAAAGATAGAAACTAAAGTGTGGACAGCATCTGTCATTAACAGCATATTTGGGGTGTATTGATATTGAATATGTGTCCTCCAGTCCACCTACTGACTTCCAGCATTGTAATCAAACAAAGAGCAAGTCCGGCCAAGACCAGACTGAGCCCAATTCTGTTGTAGACCAAGGTGAGACTGAGCCAGATACCAACCGAAGCCAAGATGAGACCAACACTGATTGTAATATGAACACAGACCAAGACAGTGAGCCTGATACTAAGGGTTTTATTTATCCATCTCTGATTTATTCTCTTTATTTACTTTGTTTTTTTTTTAATTTGTTTTGTACTTTAAGTTACTGCAGTTGTAGCTCGTTGCACAGATGTGCTTGTTGTGCTTGTTGTTTTGGAGACTGTGCTTCATGGAGGTTATTTTCTTTTCTTCTGTATTACTCCTACTAATAATTATATGTATTCATCCTTTATTCCACACTGTGCCACAGCTGCACTACCACCTGTTAATCACCAAAAATGCTAAAGTGAATTGGTCACACTCATGTATGATCCACACTCATGTGAGAGAAATATTGTGTAGATTATCTGTCATGTCAAAGCTGTGAGCAGGAGTCAGTCTGCTCTCCCTTCATTATGTAGTGATGCTGATTTGGACTAAACACAGATAAGAGATACAGATCTTTAAGCATCAGAGAGACTTTGTTTCCCAGGAAGAATTCTAATGAATCTGGGCCTGTGGGTCCAGATCCAGCTGTGTCTCCTGAGTTAACACCTGAGCAGAAGTCAGCTGATGATGAAGTAAATCCAGTCCACAGGGACAGGAGCAGTCACAGCCAGATGAGCAATATTATTGATGACTAATTCTGATGATGAAATGATGAACTCACAGTGAATCAACAGCAACTCTGCAGCTTTACGCCTCTTTAAACTCTGTGGTCGTGTTTAACTGATAATGTTCTGTGTGGTTAATAATGTTGCTCTGTCTGTATTCACCAAATAAAATACATAATGATTTGAACAACCAGTTTGTATTGTTCAATACAAGCTTTTACACAGAGCTATCAGTGTTCTCCTTCTTGATTGATTGATTGATTTGTGCTCATTTTTTTTTACATTTTTAAGATTTGAAAAACAGGAAGGTAAATGTAAATAATGACTACTGACAGAAAAGCTATTTGTTTGTATTGAATTACATTTTATAGTCCTGTGGTTTAATCAAGTGGCTTTGGCTGAATGATGGAGAAATGATTAAATGATGAACAATTAATAAAGTTCAAGTTTTATTCCTGCCTTCAGTGTTTTCTCTGCAGCTAGAAAACAAAGAGTTTTCTCTCGAGACCTTCAGGTCAGCGTTTACACTGCCCCCATCTGCTTCATCCTACACACACAGGTTTTTCACAATACAATCATGTGGAGGGACAATAAGTGACACTATTGAATTATTGCTCAGTCCTGCTTGCTCACCACTTTCCCACACTTCCTGTTTTTGGTGAATGCAGCTTGATGTTTGATGTCTGGCCTCGTCTCCTTGAGGTACTTTTGAGTTTCAGGTTGTCACTCAGTAGCGAGTCAGTAGCCTGTAAACATCATATTCACACCATGTTCCTTTAAGAATATACAAACTTCCACAGACCACATCGTTGAAATGAGCTGAGAATCACAAAAAATAGAATCACAGCTTAAGTTGAGGATTGATTAATTACAAGATACAAATGTTTTGATGTGGCAAAAACTTCTGTCAGAGGAAACTGACCTGCACAGAAAGATCTGTAATAACTCAAAGTCCTGTTTCTAGAGCATCTGGTTCAGAAGTTAGGTTATTTAAGCGCCATCATATTGTCAGTGGTTTGCAATAAGACTTTTAACTCATCTGTAAAAATGAAAAGATGAATCCATCATCATACTGACGTGAGTTATGAGGCTTTATCCTCATAAGTCATGTCAGTATGATTCTTCTGTGAACACAGAAGAATCATGAGGATAAAGCCTGTTTTCTGAAATCAACACACAGTCTCGACACTGAGGACCGAGCAACAGCAACTTCCTGATCATGTTCTGCTCAGTGAGCTAGTGACCCCACACTGTTATTATTTATTAATACAACTCATATACACACACAAGACACCAGCTTATCAATCAAAACTACATCTGCATTGCAGCCTCTTGTAGATTGTTTTAAACCTTCTTTAATTTACCATGTTATCTGACATTAAACTTGAACATAAACATGTTTTTGGACATTTGCTGATGTTGTGGTTTTTTGTGGGAGGACAGTCTTCAAGTTTCCCTCCAGAGGTCACTTGGTTATTACCATTAAACCAGGGATCAGCAGAGGCTTAAACCTGGTCTGCAGGACTAGTGAAAGGTTTCCTGTTGTCCTGGTTTACAAAGCAGCTCAGTTGTCGCTCCGTGTTTTGATGCTGTTTCCTTTTGTTTCTTCTGCTTGTTCCAGTTTTCCCCACAAGATTTAAATGCACCACAAACCCCCCAAATTCCCAGGACAGCTGAGCTCAACAGCTTCCTCTAGAAACATTTACGTACTCCACAAAATCCACATTGAATGGAAGTTCAGTACTTTGTTCTTCCTCAGCTCGTCAGTGTTCAGGGTCGACGCTGGGCACCACGTGGATCTGCTCACAAAGCTCCGCCTCCTCAGGACTCATCTGGATTTGAATGTCCCAATCAGATTTCTGCAACAGTGGACAGAGTTTCTTTATACATGTTCAAAATGTATTAAATGTATTATTTGCTATAACACACGTTGATATACTACGATTTTTTAAGAATTCCAAATCACATAGAGGAAAGTTAAACTGATGTTCGTCCTATTGAGTGAAATACAGATGTATATATGTAAAAACATACTCACTAGGCCAAACAGTATATTAATGATTCAGGATCCCAGGTTCTGATAGGTTACTGGTAAAATTATAAGTATGTTTCATGTCTGTATAAAAAGTATGAAACGCCTTATTTCCACATGAGAATTTTGTGGCAATAAAATTACAGAAACAATAAATCACAATATTGACAGATACAAATAATGTCCAAATATCACGAGACAGAAAGGAGGGATGTTAACACACATTTAAAAAAATTAGACACATTACAGCTTCAAGGTTTAAGTAGGTTTTTGAACCGGACGAACAGTTATGGTCGCAGTAGTAATCTAATTATGTCTTAAATATTTAAAAATCTAAAATCACTTCTTTTTTTAACTAAATTACTTTTCCACACATTCTCAATGAGCTGTTTTTATTTATTTATTTCTACTCCGCTAACATGATTTTCATCTGTTATTTTAATATTTCTTTATATATATTTAAGGGGTGGGACTGACCAGGGAGGGGGGCAGTGGCTCTTTATAGAAATACGTTTGACAGGCATCTGGACGGCAGTGAACGACGGACCAGAACACAACGAACAGGAGACCCGCCATGATGATGACAGTCACAGTCACAGTGGTCGGCCTCTTCCAGGCAGCGTCTGGACCTGCAGGTGAAGCATGACTTTACCACCTGTGCTCCTTTAATTAATTAGAATACTTTAACAAACTGGATCGTTTGGATTTTGCAGCAATTCAAAGACAAAAAGTCATGTCTTATTTATTATTTTAAACTCTTTATTTGTGACCAGCATTTCCCTTGTTTATATCACATTATATACCAGTAAACAAATGATGAAATTCTTGCATATTTCTTGAAAGTGACAAAGCATTTTAAAAGTGGTGACATTTTGGGAAACTAAGAACATGGAACATAAGGACCTTTTTGCAAAGTGAGGAGATTTTTTGAAAATGTAAGTAATTATGTATGTAAGTAAAATGTTAAAAGTGATGTAATTTCTTGAAATTGGGAATATTTTGGAAAGAGGACATTTAAAGCTGCAGTAGGCAAAATCTGTGCAACCTGTGCAAAACCTTCCTCCTCTCTCTCTGCTGCCTCGTATCACTCCGCTAAGCCCCTCCCACCAAACCCACAACTTGGACCGGCAGCAGAAGGAGTCGGTTCCCCAGTGAAACCGTATCCCTCGTAGGCCTCGCTCTCCACGGCGTGAGCCTCACCGAGACCGCGGTCCCTCCCGCCGCGACCTGTTTTCTCAAAGACGCCCCTCC
>VMKM01004049.1:0-23569 GCA_008360985.2 Macquaria ambigua | reverse complement strand
AGACTGACCTGAGGTCGGAAATGTTTGAGGACAGACTGACCTGAGGACGGACTGACCTGAGGTCGAACAGACTGACCTGAGGACGGACTGACCTGAGGTCGAACAGACTGACCTGAGGACTGACTGACCTGAGGTAGGACTGACTGACCTGAGGACTGACAGACTGACCTGAGGTGGGACAGACTGACCTGAGGGTGGACTGACTGACCTGAGGTAGGACAGACTGACCTGAGGGTGGACAGACTGACCTGAGGGTGGACTGACTGACCTGAGGTAGGACTGACTGACCTGAGGACTGACAGACTGACCTGAGGTTGGACATGTCCTCCATCAGTGGGGGGATGTCTCTCAGTCTGTTGCTGCTGAGGACCAGAGTGTCCAGACTCGCCATCCTGCTGATGTTGTCTGGAAGTTTCTCCAGTTGGTTTCTCTGCAGCCACAGAGTGTGCAGCTTCTCCATCCTGAGGACAGACATATACTGAGTATGAGTATGTATATGTATACATATACATACTCACTATTCATTGGCTGGTGGCAGAAGGGGGCGGGGCTCAGATGATTCCTTCACCCACCTGTGTATGTCATCAGGTAAATGCTGGAGTTGGTTTCCTCCCATGTCGAGCCACTCGAGCGCCGGCAGTCCAACCACGCAGTCCGGCATGCAGGTGAAGTCGTTCATGGACAGATCCAGGTGCTGCAGCTTCTTCAGGTTCCTCAGCTAATGTACAGAGGACAGAACTCAGATCAGCTGGATAAAAGTGAATTCCTGAATACAGGTCTACAGTACCTGGTACAGGAAGCTGGTTTAGGTTTGGGTCCACACCTGGTCTGGACCCTGGTTTAAGTTCAGACCTGAGGCCTGTACTACGAAGCAAGTTCAACAGACCCAGGATCTCTTTTCGTTATCTGGCTTCACTGAGCCTAACAACTGCGATCACGCTAAGCGGTCACACAACGCTGGATATCAACTTGATGAGTCAATCCAGGGTTTCCCAATAAAGCCATGAGCGTGTTCACATGAAAGAGGCGGTGTTTGCAGCATGTGACCAATCACAAACATGACAAGTGTACTGGCAGCAGAGCGGCATACTTTACAAACGAAGACCAAACTGTAATATTAGAGGAATATGAAGAATTTAAACACACCATCCAGGCTGAAAGCAACACAGCTGCAGCTGCTGAATGCAAGAAAGACAGCTGGCAAGAATATCGCTGACTGTGTGAATGCATAAATGAACAGGCTGATAATATCACTGCCCTGTTTTTATTAAATGAATGTGTTGCTTAGATGTATTCTTATGGAGTGTGTGATCATTTTAGCCTGATTCTTTCAGCTGCAACCCCGGCGGACGGACTTGGGAGCAAAAAATAAATAAATATAAAAACATAATTTAGCGGTAAATAGGCTTACATTCATATCTTATAAGTACAAGGCTTTAGTGCTTCAGTCAGTCTCTGTTGTAGGATGATATCGGGATACAAAAGCACAATGAAATAGCTTTGACATTTCTTGCAAGAAGCTGACACAGATAAGTCAGTCCCTCCGATGAGAATCTGTATCTTTCATATAAAAACAGCCCCTCTCACAATCCACGTACCGAGCTCCACTTCTTTTCTATTGGTGATGTCATTTTCCAAGAGAATTGATTGGTCAGTAGGCGGTGCTTTTGTATGAGTTGATCCATTATCTCGAATATAACCTGCTCCGGAGCAGGTTAGGCGTGCAGCATAAGTTTCCATGGCGATTTACCCCGGTAAGAAGTGAACCACCGTCGTAGTACTGAAAACCCAGAGTTAAACCTGAAGTTACCTCGCTAACCGCAAATCCCACTTCGTAGTACAGGCCTCAGGTTTCAAAGCTGTCTGTGGAACTGATTCATACATGTTTTATGTTTGTGTTCATAAACTATTTGGAAGTTGGTTCAGGTTTTCGTTTGATTTTAAATCTGGTTTGGGTTTGTGTTCTGAGGTATCAGTTCACACCTGGTTTAGAAGGTAGTTTATGTTTACACTGGGTTATAAGGATTTCTGCAGTATTGACTCATACCTGAATCTGGTTTAGGTCTGAGTTTATATCTGGTGTGGAAGCTGTCTGAGGTAGTGGTTTATACCTGGTCCGGTAGCTGGTTTAGGTCCCGGTTCATGGCCAGCTCCAGCCTCTCCAGACTCTCACAGCAGCTCAGCTCTTCAGGAACAAACTGGACTCTGTTGTAGCTCAGCAGGAGCTCTCTGAGCCGAGTCAGCTTCCCTGAGACCAGAACCAGGACACAAGAGGACTCAACACACTGTCAGCTAAAACTGCAGGACATGAAACAGGGTCTACACCCCTCGAATCTGTAAGACGGTAAGAATAAAATCATGTTTTTTAATTTTTATTTTTAGTAGACGTGGGGGACCTACTGACCAATCTGTTTGGGGATCTCTGTGACCCCGTTGCGGGACAGATCGAGAACTAAAAGGTTCTGGAAGCTGGAAATGAAGTAAGGGATCTTCTGCAGTCCAGTCCGGTGAATCTGCCACTCCTGGACCTGACTGAGCTGGACCAGACAGCCCGGCAATGACTGGTTGAGGGAGGGGGGTCAGAAAAATAAAAATATGACCTCCAGAGAATCACAGGACAGCAGGTATCAGTGATCCTGGTGGCCAGATCCGGTAAATCCACCTCTACTGTCTACTTCTTGTGTTAAGTTCTGTTACCTTCCACTCCTCCTGTTCGATTCGGAGAATCAGGCGTCCGTCTTCAGTCTGCAGTTTCTGTTTCAGTCGAGCCAGAGCCGCCCGGTCCTCCCAAACACCAACACTCAGTCTGAACCAGGAACAGGACCACATAAAGAACATGAAACATTACAGACTAGACTGACAAGGACTCAAGAAACAAGAACTCAACTTTCAAATTAACCACGGTAACGGTTTGCAAAACCCTCCACATCCCCTAAAATACCCAGACATGACCTCAGCTGCAGCCCTGTGAGGTCCTCCTACAAACCAGGAGACAGTCTGGATAATCAGCAGAAGTGTATCTTTCTGAGATCTGAGATTATGTGTAGAACCAGAGAGTAATAACAGAGATATTCCAGCGTAAACAAATCCCAGTGTTCAGAACAAAGATTTATATCTGACATTAAACAGAACTGTGGAAACATTGTGGGAACCTCTTGAGAGTTTGCAGCAGCACAGCATCGACTGACGTGATGAAAGACTTAAAAGTGAACTGCATATGTTTTGAAGTAGTTTAAAGCCTTCAGTGTCTCAGAGGGAGCTGTGTGATAAATGTCCTCGAGTGATGTCACTTGAGTCAGCGTCAGTTGGGGCTGAAGACTACAAGTTAGATACTGAAAACAGTCTGTTGGTGTGGAGTTGGAGAGAAGTGAGCTGACAGATCTCTGCAGCCCGCTGCTCAGCTCTGCTGCAGGCTACATTAGCCGCTACTAGCATAACACACCTGAATCTATCACACACAAATTAACTTGTGTTTTGTCAAATTAGCACACAGTAAACCTGGAGTTACACAGCAAAGAGAGTGGAGGACTATGAAGGGTTAATGGGGCTCCATCAGCTCATAGTTCCAACATGTAAACAACAGGTAACTCACCTGAAAATCACAAACTGTTGTTTTTACACTTCAGTTTATGTTCAGATGAAACAAACCAGATCTAACGTGTTAATCAGGAACTTTAGAGGAGCTCGGAGGTGGATTCTGTTTCCTTTGGACAGAACCAGGCTAGCTGTTTCCCCGTTTCCAGTCTTTATGCTAAGCTAAGCTAGCTGTTTCCCCCTGTTTCCAGTCTTTATGCTAAGCTAAGCTAAGCTAACTACATCCTGACTGCAGCTGTACTGAACACAGACATGAGACTGAATATCTGAACTGAGAAAGAGGATTTCCCAAAATGTTGAACTATTTTTAAAAAACTGAAAACTGTGTGGAGTTTCTGTGATGACATCATCTTTCAGATGATTCTGATGTTGGAAGTTTGTGTTTGTAGAAACCAGTCCAGGTGGAAACAGGTGACATCAGTGTTCAAAGCCAACACACACTTCCTGTATTTTTAACCAATAGAAGCAGCTCTCAGTCTGACCTGCCTGTGGCCCCGCCCCTAGCCGTCTTCCTCCTCTGCTCCTCTTCCTCCTGCTCCTCCTGGACCCTCCTGATCCTCGTCTCCCACAGAGCTTTGATGGAGCTCACTGAGCCGCACGCCGCCACGCCCACCATGATGACCACTTCCTGTCAGCCCTGTGAAATCACAGTGCACAGGTGCACAGGTAGGATGACCTCTGACCTGCAGCCGCGTCCTCCTTCTGATCATCCTGTTTGATTATTAACGAGTCAGCTCGTTAATGAAGTCTCAGCAGATTGTACAACAGAAAATAACGTCAGTGAGTACTTATGAAGTATTATGAAGTATTACGATACTGGACCTCATATCTCTTTATACAATGTGCTTGTTGTTATGAAGTATTATGAATATTTATGAGTGCTTATAACTAATTATACAGCGCTATAAGCAGGTTATAACACATTCTAAACATATTAAAGATTATATTATTTTATATTATTAAAAATAATTTATAACATATTTATTTAATATATTTATGAAAACAACAATTTTAAAATTTAAAAACAATGACGATAAAATAACACATACACACAAATTACATACAAATTCAAATTAAGTAAAACAAATTAACATTTAATGAAATTCAAACTTAAATAAATAAATGACATTAAAAGTAACAATATTAAAATGATAAATTGATTAAATAAATACTTGAAGTTCTTTAAATATTAAACATTAATTCAATTCAATTCAGTTTTATTTATATAGCGCCATATCATAACAAAGTTATCTCAGGGCACTTTTTCGAGTAGAGCAAGTCTAGACCGACTCTTTAAATTCCATAATATTAATATGAATTATATATTATTTTATTTAAATTTGCTTTAACATCCAAATATTATATTCATGTTGTAGTATAGTAAATAATTTAGTATAATATTAATTTAACGTTTTAAACACTTTGACTCTACTTCTAGATATTTTTTATTTTGTTATTAAGAAAAATGAATAATGAAATAAAATAAGAACATTCTTTAGCTTATGCATTTATCTAATCAATCATCATAATAAGTTTATATGTTGAATTATTTTGTATATTTATTTTGAATAAAATGAGTAATAAGTAGTAGTAGTAGTAACATAAAAAGCTTCTCTCTTATTGATCGACTGATTGGAAGTTAAAGAAAATATTGATTAATTTATCTGATAACCTTTCAGATAAAAGCATTCTTTCAATATATTTATAAATATTATATAACAAAGTTTTATTAAATATTTACTAAAATGTTTTACTGCCGCAAGAGATGATTAGTCATTAATTATTAAAAAATCAAATAATAAACGATGAAAGCAGAAACTTAAACCGTCGAGATGTTTGTTAAAATGACTTCAGCTCTTTGAGTTGAGACGATCTGAAGACGTGAATATTTATCTAAGGGAAGCCGTGAGGGTCAAACGCAGAGACGACATGCTGTGAAGTAAAACCTGCTGACTTCACTCTGTTTAAACACATTGATAACTTATTTATTAAAGTTTCTGATTCTGATCAAGTTCGTCCTCTGAACACAGAAGTACACCTCAATCTGTAGTTTTAGTGAAGTATATACACCGATCAGCCATAACATTATGACCACCTGCCTAATATTGTGTAGGTCCCCCTTTTGCCGCCAAAACAGCCCTGACCCGTCGAGGCCTGGACTCCACTAGACCTCTGAAGGTGTGCTGTGGTATCTGGCACCAAGACGTTAGCAGCAGATCCTTTAAGTCCTGTAAGTTGCGAGGTGGGGCCTCCATGGATCGGACTTGTTTGTCCAGCACATCCCACAGATGCTCGATTGGATTGAGATCTGGGGAATTTGGAGGCCAAGTCAACACCTTGAACTCGTTGTCGTGTTCCTCAAACCATTCCTGAACCATTTCTGCAGTGTGGCAGGGCGCATTATCCTGCTGAAAGAGGCCACTGCCATTAGGGAATACCGTTTCCATGAAGGCGTGTACTTGGTCTGCAACAATGTTTAGGTAGGTGGTACGTGTCAAAGTAATATCCACATGAATGGCAGGACCCAGGGTTTCCCAGCAGAACATTGCCCAAAGCATCACACTGCCTCCGCCGGCTTGCCTTCTTCCCATAGTGCATCCTGGTGCCATGTCTTCCCCAGGTAAGCGACGCACACGCACCCGGCCATCCACATGATGTAAAAGAGAACATGATTCATCAGACCAGGCCACCTTCTTCCATTGCTCCGTGGTCCAGTTCTGATGCTCTTGTGCCCATTGTAGGCACTTTCAGCGGTGGACAGGGGTCAACATGGGCACCCTGGGCACCCGCAACAAACTGTGATGCTCTGTGTGTTCTGACACCTTTCTATCAGAACCAGCATTAACTTTTTCAGCAATTTGAGCTACAGTAGCTCTTCTGTTGGATCGGACCACACGGGCCAGCCTTCGCTCCCCATGTGCATCAATGAGCCTTGGTCACCCATGACCCTGTTGCCGGTTCACTGGTTTTCCTTCCTTGGACCACTTTTGGTAGGTACTGACCACTGCAGACCGGGAACACCCCACAAGAGCTGCAGTTTTGGAGATGCTCTGACCCAGTCGTCTAGCCATCACAGTTTGGTCCTTGTCAAAGTCGCTCACATCCTTACGTTTGCCCATTTTTCCTGCTTCCAACACATCAACTTCGAGGACAAAATGTTCACTTGCTGCCTAATATAGCCCCCCCACTGACAGGTGCCATTGTAACGAGATAATCAATGTTCTTCACTTCACCTGTCAGTGGTCATAATGTTATGGCTGATCGGTGTAAGTATATAGTAGCAGTAGTATATAGTAGTATTAGTATGGCAGTATAGTATAGTATAGCAGTATATAGTAGTATAGTATAGTATAGTATAGCAGTAGTATACAGTAGTATTAGTAGTAGTATCTGCAGGGTGTCCTCACCTTGTGGCAGAAGCCGTCCTCCATGCTGCGTCTCTTCAGCTGAAATCTGACCTCAGACCTGCTGATGATAAATTTAGCCTGCAGGTCACATGACCCACTGGGGTAGAATATTTAAAGTACAGGTTATATTTAAAAAACACTTCCTGTATCTATGACCTCATGAGCTCCTGCTGTGAGGTCTTTATATTTGATCAATAAACATAACAAAACTCATGACCATGAAGATCCAACGATGCTTCAGTTTCTTTTATGAAATGGATCACATGACTTTTGTTTCAGAACCGGAGGAACTGAGCGTGGTCAAACACCTTCACCTTCACCTGGGGTCAATTCAGAACTGCACCCGGTGGTTGAACCCTGACAGACCCACCTTTATTTTTTATGTCAGTAATTATCAGCAGTTTCTGTAAGTTTGGATTCATGTCTTCATTATGTCCAACAGGCGTTTCATTATATCCATTTAGCTTCAATAGAAAATACCTTTTACAACTGCACATCCACTCATTCATAAAAGTCATTATAAGTTTGTACACTTCAACTTTATTCAAAGTTTTTCACCAGGGTTCAAATGGTTCAGACAATTTAATAATTTCAAAAAACGGATCTATACGTTCCAAAAAATACAAACCCAGTTTCTATTTTTATACTTTTACATTTAGTCTGTCGCTACAAACAAAAACACAAAGCAGGAAAAGTTCTTTAAACACGAGAGACACAAAAACAGTCATGTAACACCAACACCATGTGCTCTTTACCCAGCAGCCACCAGGACACTGAAGAAGTCCAGGAGAAAGAAGAGAAAGCTCCGGCTGCTTCTGGGAGGAAGACAAGCAGCTGATCACCAACATGATGAAGAGTTCAGGTCAGTTCTCTACAGATCAGGTTATATATGTGGGAGTAACATCACACTGCAGGACAGGATGGACCTCAGACCATGAGGATCAGGTCTACAGTTAGACCCATTTCACAGCAGCAGGAACCAGACTTCACCGCTACCTCAGAATGAATGAATGGTTTATAACTGTAGCTTCAGTTTAAGTGGATATTTGTCAGTTTAGTTTTATCATGAAGGTCGAGACCCGGCAGAGAGGACAGATCCAGAGGGGGACAACCAGTCTGTTAAACATGAGCCATCAGGTAGAGGCGGGTCGGTTCAGGTAGAGGACTTTATTGATCCTCCTCAGTTTGTGATTAAAGATTAAAGTCTGAAGAAATAAATCTGTGTTTCTGAACCATGTCGGTCCAAAACAGAGAAACTAATGTGTTGAGTTCTCGTTGATTCGGTTCTCGACTGGATCATTTAGTTCTGACCTTCAAACCAACAGGCAGAAGCCTCAGACTCATGTTTGAGAACAGGAAAACCTCTCACAGGGAATCATAAAAACCATTTCATCACACCACCCTGATCACACCACTTCCCTTCACCTGTCGACACCAGTCAACTGACTCCGCCCACCTCATTTGCATACGGAGGTATGTTAATAACGGGCATAAAGCAGCAGCAGATGGAGTCTCAAATTAAACTCATCTTATTCATGAAAGATGTTCCTGGATTATTATTTTATCGTCTCAGCTGACAGGACTTCGTCGTGTCGCAGCAGATTCGTCTCCAGCTGCCACTTTAACATCAGTTTGTAAAATACAGATTTGTGATTGTGTGAAACTGATGGTGCCGACTGTGTTGACCTGCAGGTTTACAGAACATGAACATAAAGAGTTTTAATCACCATGGAAACACTCAAACTGTAAAAGGACCAAACTGCTGTTTCAGTGTTTCAGTCTTCAACTGCAAACCACTGTGGGTTCATCTGGACCAGATCTCAGACCAGCTCCTCTACCGTTTCATGGTCCACATCAGGGTTCAGACACCGAGGTTTGAGGACCAAACAGGCAAAACAGGACTCTATCTGAGGGCCCCCGAAGCTCACAGAATGATGAATTTTAAATTTGTCCGTGAAGTACAACGTGAAGTACAACGTGAAGTATTCTCAGAGTGACTGTTGTATGATGGAAAGTGATTTATTAATTTGCTGAAACATTTAAAAAGAAGTTTGATCCTGTAACCAAACTACCTCTAACCTGCACTGTGTGTGTGTGTGTGTGTGTGTGTGTGTGTGTGATTGGTTGTCGTGGAAACAACATGATTGACAGGCTGACCCCTCCTCCTCCTGCCACCTCGCTCAAAGGCAACAAGGAAGTGACGGTGAGTGAACACGAAGGCCTCGAACAGAAAGAGGAAGCGAAGGCGGTGGGAGGCGAAGTGAAGGTCTGTTAGTGTGGCATCTCCGTCCCCCCGGGGCTGATGGGAAATATTCCTCTCCCTCTGTTTATTTGAGGTCCAGCACCATGCTGGCCGGGTTCTCCAGGTACTCCCTCCACAGGTTGGAGAAACGACACATGGTGGCTCCGTCGATGATACGATGGTCCGCCGACCAGCTGACGTTCATGATGTGAGCTCGGACCACCTGACCGCCAGTGTCAAACCGAGGAAGAATCTGACAAATAAACAATGGAGGGATGAAGATTTTTTTAAGAGGCTAGAGACAATCACTTTAGAATTTGTTTGGGGTTATAAAAAAACATAGATTATCAAAAAAAACATCTAGGCCCACTCTGGATGGATTTTTGGGTCTTCTAGTATTTAAAGATTACTATTGGGCAGCTAATGCCAGGGCATTGGCATACTGGCAATGGGGTTCTCCAGACCATTCTGCCCCCCTCTGGCTAAAATTAGAGCTTATGTCCTTAATAAAACCATGTGCCTCACTGTCCTCAATTTTTACAAATCCTGCATCTGCTGGAGTCATAGTGTTGTTGATCAAAATTCACTGAAGATTCGTACTCAAATTAAACATATCTACGAAGTCCCTCCCTCCCTGTGTAGGTTTAAGTTGGGTTTTGGGCATTGATTTTTGTGTGGTTTATATGTTGTTATCAAAAATGTCAATAAAAATAATACTCAAAAAAAAAAAAGTTCTCTGATTTTATTTGGACTTTTGTTTCATCAAAAATAAAAATTTGTTCTGAAAGTTGTGAAACTCAACTGTGAGCAAGCTGCACGTCTACACGTGGTGGTGCACCACAAGGCTCTGTGTCAGGACCTCTGCTTTTAGATTTAGTTTGTTATTGTACAAGCTCCCACCTAAAAACATCCTGCGTAAAACAAGATAAATGTCAACTTCTATGCAGATGACACTGAGATCTACGTTCCCATCCTGACAGCAGACCTGATCATCAGCTCAAACTCTGACACTACAGACGAGTCGATGTCCTCCACCTAAACCAGACAAAACTCAGATCCGGATGGTTCATCTGTCTCATCAGCCTAAAGCCTTGTTCTGACAGGATGAACATCACAGAAGGATATTACATGATCCTGATCTTCCAGGTGTCTGGAAAAGTTTGGAACCCACCTGGATTTTCCCCAAAGCTCCGATGGCGACTTCAGGAGGGAGAATGACCGGTTTGGTGTATGTCCCTCCAATCTGATTCAAATCAAAAACAGCAAACAGATTTGTGTCAGTCAGTCAGACCTGCAGCAGGTTCAGGTTCTGTTGTTGTTGTTGGACTCACTGATCCGATGTTGGACAGGGTGAAGGTTCCTCCGCTGAGTTCGGAGGTTCCCAGCTGACCTGCAGCTCCAAGCGTCTGCAGACGGTTTAACTCCTGAGCGATCTCAAACACACTGAGCAGCTGAACGTTCTTCACGTTAGGAACCAGCAGACCCTGACTGGTGTCCATCGCCAGGCCGATGTTGTGAGACGCCTGAAGCACAGAAAACATCTGTCAATCAGAGCGGCAACGATTGTGACAGGAGATGAAATGATTCAAATAATAATTTAAAGTCATTTATCAGACTCTCAAGATCCACTTACTAGCTTTTTACAGAGCTTTCACCCACACCTCACACTGTCCTCAGTGGATGAAGTAGCTCGAGTCTTAAAACATTTAGTTTTTTGTTTAATTTGTTAACTTATTTACACAAAGAACACGATGAATTAAAGAAAAATGGCTCATAAAGAATGAAAGAAACCTAAAATCATCTCAAACAAGAACAAGAGTCTTCACCTTGTACGTGATGTTCTGGCAGCCTTCGTCTACTGCGGCGTTGAGGATTGGAAAGTGGAGGAGGCCGAGGGAGGCGGCCTGAACCAATGAGAGCACAGAATTAACGTCAACACTCAACATGTAACCAATCAGCATCAACATGAACGTGGTTCATTCTCTCTGCTGCAGTCCGACCTTGATGAAGAAGGGCATGTAGCTCAGTTTGACCCCTCGGCCTTCAGCGGTGGACTTGAGTTCAGCTCTCAGAGACACCAGGCGGCTCAGGTCGACTTCGTCACAGTAACCAAAGTGAGGAATCTTCAGAGCCGCCGTCATTGTCTTCACCATCGCTTTATGGAAACCTGGAGACAAGAAGAACCACGACAGACCCTCAGCAGAAACTCAACACAACCTGATAGACCTGCAGGGTTCACAGAACCCGGATCTCTGAGGTTTTTTAATCGGCTCAGAGTGAAATTGGACTTTTGTGTGAAAATGTTTTTGTTAAACTTGCAGAAACTGAGGTTCAATTTACTGATGGCTGCCATCAAACTGACTCTGACCTTTGAGAGGCTCGGTGACGTCCTTCCCAGTGAAGACAGGTTTGGGTGTGGTGGGTGGAGGTTTGATGGCTGCCGGAGTGCTCACAGGCCTGGTGGCAGCAGCAGCAGGGGTAGGGACCGGAGGTGGAGTCTGGATCTCCTGGAACAGGGTCGGAGGTAAGATGGCTCCTGTCTGCTTCGCCAGGAAGTTCAAAATGTCCTCCTTCAGGATCCGTCCATCTTTACCCGTCCCCACCACCTCACTGAGTTTAATCTGAGAGGTCAGAGGTCAAACCAGTCAAACAGGTAGCAGGTTATACTCGACACAGACTGGGGACAGACCAGTAACGCTGGACAGACTGAGAACAGGCTTACGTTGTTCTCCATGGCGAGGCGTCTGACGGCGGGCGTGGCCTGGGTCTTGTGACCTTTGATCTCCTGGTGGGTGTGTTCTTCTCGAGCCATGGCCAGCGTCTCCACCACGTCCTCCTCCTGGATCACCTCTGAACAACAACAGGCAGGTTTTAGTCTGAATCAAACCAGAACAACAGGAAACACTGAAACCTGGTTCCAGACAAGAATCAGGTGTCTGACCTGAACTGGACTCTGTCTCGATGTCGACCAGTGGTTTGCCCACTAAGGCGGTGGCATCCACGTCGTAGTAGAGTTTTTTGATGACTCCGTCGTAGCGGCTGGTGATGGTGACGGATGCCTTGTCGCTCTGAACCTCACAGATGCTGTCGAACTGAGAAACCTTGTCCCCCTCCTTCACGTACCTGAGAGACAGAACCTCTTATTCATGAAGGGACAGACTGGGAACACTGGGGAAGGACTGGGGACAGGTTCAGTAGTTTCTGTGGTCTCCAGTAGTTCTACTGGTCTCTGGTAGTTTTTGTAGCAGTTTTGTGGTCTTTGTGGGTCTCTGTAGTTGTGTGGTCTCATTATTTATATGATCTCTGTGGTTTTGTGGTCTCAGTATTTATGTGGTCTCTGTGGTTTTGTGGTCCCGTGTTTATGTGGTCTCTGTGGTTTTGTGGTCCCAGTGTTTGTGGTCTGGTTTTGTGGTCTCAGTACGTACCACTCCTTCACCGTCACCTCCATGATTCCCTCTCCGATGTCTGACAGTTTGAACTGGACGATTGGTCCACGGCTCACTGCAGGAGAAAAAACAACATCATCATCAACGACATCATCATCAACGACATCATCATGACTTTCTGCATGTTGCAAGGGACTGAAGGCCTGAAGGACTGGGGGACTGAGGGACTCTGTATAAAGAGACCTGGTTATTAAACTCTTCATGTTGAACTATGTAATAAAACCTGTTGATCTGGATTTTCTGAACCTCCACCCCCAAAAACCAAATCCACTTTTACCTGGCAGGTTGCCATGGTAACTGTGTCCAGGATGGAAACAAAGACTGTGTGATGTCATCAGTCTCAGACAGCCACCTGCTTCCTGAAAACCTGAAACTGGACAGACCGGATCTGAACTCTACTAAATGGGTTTCACTGATCAGAAACCGGAGCTTCACACTCTTTGGTGTAAAAAGGAGAAATAACTACAAAAGAATCCCAAGAACAAGACCGAACGCAGATTCTGGTTCCTGCTGGTCTGGACTTACCGATGGCAGTGTGCAGCATCCTGCTGCTGAACATCTGGAGGTTTCGGTCACATCTGAAGGTGAGCGGCTGCAGAGTTCGGTCAGATCTAAAGTTCTGCAGCCGGAAACATCGGCGGCGGTACTGCTGACTCAGCTGACAGGAAGAGACCAGACAACAGGTACAGAGATCACCTGTACGGTTCAACAATACACAGGTAGAGTCCACACAGAGAGACGAGGACCTCATCCTGTCCTCATTACGTCCTCCATCTACTGAAGTTCTGATGTGACTAACATCATGAAACACTGCACATCCCAGCAGGCGTCACACAGAGGAAAGTCTACGGAGGTCCGCAGGGGTCAAACGGCATGTTAATACATTCATGTGAAGTCTGTGCACACACACGAAGCACGCACGGACGAATACAGTGTGTAGTCGAGTCGACCTTCAGAATAAAAGCGGAAGTTCTAAACTGATGGTGTGTGAAAAATGAAGGTTAGCATCATCATCATCATCATCAATAACTGTTTGTGATTTCATCAGTGGTCCTGAGGGACCGACACAGACCGGCTGCCTCGGAGGGTTTCAGTCAGCGGCACATATTCAGGATCAATAGTCGCAGAAATTATAGATCATCATCTAAATGCAGAGTTGGACCCGTCAGTCAGTCTCTACTGGACTCTACTGTGCCCTCGGTTATCAGCAGCCTGTTAGCTGTTAGCAGCCTGACTCCTTCAGCTCTCTGTGACCCAGGAGCTGGTTCACCTGCAGGATGCTAACAGAAGCTAACTAAAGCTGCATGCTAACACAGCGGTTAGCAGTTAGCTTATCAGTGAGCAGGTAACACTGAGTGGCTGTCAGCCAGTTAGCAGCCGGCTGCTGGCTCTTTTTTTATTTTATTCTGTTAGCATTAGCACAAGAAATGGCATGACAGTAGAAGTTACAGCAGCTAACAGGCTAAGCTAACGAGCTGACTGGGTGACGGAGCGATGGCGTCAGTCAGCGTTAGCTCCACATTAGCATCAGAAACAAACCAACAGACAGAAAGACTGAAACTGCGACAGATTAAACTTTGTTTTTCTCACCAGCCGTCTGAACACAGTGAAGGAGCCTCTGGTCACCGCCGCCATCTTTCCTCTCTGCTGCCGCTTCGACGTCACAGCTGCACGCCCCTCTCAGCAGCCAATCACCATTCAGCGTCTTTTTCTCATTTCCTTGCAGCAGACCGGACGCAGGCTCGACGTAACGCTGCCTCCCAGCGGTCAGCAGGGGAAGTGCAGCATCTTCATTTTCAGCAGCTTTAGCCTCTTTTTTAAAGATTCATTCAGTTTATTCATTCATTCATTCATTTTCTATACCGCTTATCCTCAGAGGGTCGCGGGGGGGCTGGAGCCAATCCCAGCTGACATTGGGCGAGAGGTGGGGTACACCCTGGACTGGTCGCCAGTCAATCACAGGGCTAACTCATTCAGTTTATTGTATTTTTTAAAACTTTATTGGCTAAACAGATATTATTTTGGAATTAAATTCCGCCACAGAACATCTCATTACTTCATTACAGCAGAGAAAGAGCAGAAGCTTTCACCTTCTGTCATTTCATTCAGATTATTTTATCCTTTTTACTTAATAAGCATCTTTTTAAATGTCATTCAGTTTATTATTTATTCTAACTCTATGGACTTACTTTAACTTCACGTTTCTTTTCTCAGTTTTATAAAAAACATATAAGTAAAAAGAAACATCCCAATCATCTCTGACTTTTCAGTTATATGAACTACGAATTGATATATGTGTTTATATATGTGTGTTTTTTATTTTGTGATTCTGTTTGTGATTTCACTCATTTATTTCTGTAATTATTGAACTTTTATTTGTGACACAATCATCTCAGAATCAGCTTTATTTTCCAACTGTGTGAACACATGAGGGACGTACAGGAAGAACTCTTATTTACACACAAGTAGATTGTAAAAAGATCGTATAAAAATAAAACAAAAAATTAAAGTCAATTTTAGAAAATATGAATTGAAAATGATAAAATATTAACATCATTGTCATTGTTCTATTTTTTATAGTTTTTGAACGTTTATTTTTTTTATAATTTAATTACATTACACATACATTTAATTACAAGAAGTGTCCTTAATAGTATTTTCATACAGCAGAAGTCTTAATTAGTTTTCATCCAGTTTGTGCAGTGAGTCTGCAGTGACCCTCGTGCAGCATCCTTTCAGCCTGCTGTTGTTCTTCACGCGGCCCGCAGGAGGCGACAGAACCACCGGATGCATCAAGTTCTCTGAAAAACCGGAGTCACGCCGGAAATAGCTTTCAAAATAAAGGGCATATATAATTTTTAAGGTACATGTGCTTTTATAGCACTCATTTCAATTTGATACTACTTCATACTTCTACTGCACTGCATTTATATGACAGCTGTAGTTAGTGATTTTATTCACGATAAACATGGTGATCTTATAAAACATGATACTCTGTTTTACATTAAACTATTAAAATCAGCTGCATTTCACTGCTGCTTTCACGTTAATTAATCCCCAAATATAAACTAACACTGTCTGACAGTCTGTTGACTAATGAGTACTTTTACTTTTGATTCTTGAAGTACAATTTGCTGCTAATACTTAACTTGTACTCTTTGTTCAACTAATCTGCAGTTTATATGAAAACTAAAACAAACGATCCATAATAGAGAGAATGCTTCATTAATAGATAAAATGACAAAACATCTACTGCGCGGGTTTTATACAAAAATAGAATATTGTTTAAACCTTTTGGTTCTGGCATTTATCAATAGAACTAAAACAGACTTAACAAATAAATAACAGATAATTTGCTGACTCTTTATGAATAAGATGTTGTCCCATTAAGGAGATTTGTGATGAAACATATTCCATCGTCTGTGTTATTGTAAAATTAGATTTAATGTTGACCTGAGATGTTTGGCACGTTTTATTTGTCATTTTTCAAGTTATTATAGAAACAGCTAAACATGGTGGTGTTTTTAAGACTTTGGCTTTACGACTGAATCATTTGACCAAGTTAAGAAATACACATTTAACAGGTGATTTTTTTAAGCATCCAGCAAAGCACCAAAACAATACCTTTATTTTATTTTGAAAGCCGTCGGAAGTGGCTGTAGCTAAACCTAACCGGTGGAGAATCACAAAGGCGGTCTTTTGGATTTTTGACTTGGCGGTTGGCATAAACTGGTTGTGACTGGATCGGGATGGCAGCACAGGTAGTAGATGAAGATGACGATATGGACTTTGACAACTGGACTCCGGTTTTTAGAGGAGGAGGGCGAAGTAGGCCTAAAGCGAGGGAAGAGGAGGATGTAAGAGCGTCTGCCAGCCAGAGCAATAAAAGATGCTTAGAGGAGAAGAGTTCAGATGAAGGAAACCGGATTATCCGCAGGAAGGTGGAGAGAGAGGAATTTACAATAATACTTAAATTCAGGAAGGAAGATGAGCAGGTGAGTCTGAGTCCAATATCATTGTCTAGGGAACTGAGGAAAAAGTTAGGAGAAGTAAAAATGGCCAAGATACTTCGAGATGGGAACTTGTTGATAAAATGTAGAAATGAAGAACAAAGAAATAAAGCTTTGCATATTGAAAGTATTTGCAAAAAAGTAGTGTGGGAAAAGAGAGTTCTGGGGGAGAATAAAGTTACTCGGGGAGTGATATTCGGGATTCCCACTGATGAGGATCTGGAAAAAACTCAGACGAAGTATTCATGGAGGTGAAGTGAGGAGACTAAAGAGGTTGTTAAAAACAAGAAACGGTGAAAGAGTGGAAAGTCTGTCAGTGCTTCTAGAGTTTCAGGGGGGGTACTTCCAGATAAAATAAAGACAGGCTGTATGAGTTTCCCGTCAGGCCTTACGTCCCCCCTCCTCTTCTGTGTTACAAATGCCAGAGGTATGGGCACATAGCGATAGCTTGCAAAGGGAAACAAAGGTGTGCCAAATGCGGAGGTGATCATAGATTTGAGGAGTGTGGAGATAATGTGCAGGCTAAATGCTGTAATTGCGGAGGCCAGCATAGTGTGACATATGGGGGGTGTGAAGTCAGGAAAAGAGCAGTGGAAATTCAAGAAGTGAAAACAGTTAATGATATAAATTATGCTGAAGCAGTGAAGAAAGTACAAGGTCAAAAGGTAATGGGAAAGACAGACAAAATCAGTCAAAGTCCAATAACAGAAGGGGATCAAAGAGAGGAAGCTAGTGCAGAACTGACCCTGGATAAGTTGATTTTGTTTATTGCTAATCAACTGTGCAGATCAAGTTAAACACAAAACGGAGAGAATTAAAATAATTGTGAAGGGAGCTGAAAAATTCTTGGCTATGAAAGATCTATCCTGGGAACAAATCAACAAAAGGCTTGAGGCAGAGGGAAAACCGGGGCCCTTGGAGAAAGGACCTACTGATTATTCTTCAATGCAACACAAGGAGTTTAATAGCAAATGGTCAGGAATGTAAAGGATTTATTAAAGGTCTCAGAAACAAACCAGGAATTATATGTATTCAAGAAACTTGGCTTAAGCCAGCATTAGATTTTATAATTAAAGGCTATGATAGTATACACAGAGATAGGGTGGAGGGAGGTGGAGGAGGTTGTATAATATTTGTAAAGCAAGAAATGCAATATAGAGTAGTGGAGAAAGGGAAAGACTGGAAAATTATAGGTATTGAAGTTTGGACAAAATATGGTATTATCAAAATAGTTAACTTTTACAATCCCTGCAAGAAACTTTCATTAGAAGCACTGGAGGAACTGGCTGTAAATGTAGAAGGAAAAGTTATTTGTTGTGGAGATTTTAATGCACATAGTACATTATGGGATAGTTATAATGATGGAAATGGGGAGGTGATTGAGGAGCTAATGGAAATTAAAAATCTAGCGTGCCTCAATGATGGAAATGGTACAAGAATTGATGTTAGAAAAGGTACAGAATCAGCCATAGATCTTACTTTAGTATCAGGAACAGTGGCAGGTATTTGTACTTGGGAAATAGTAAGAGAAACAACAATAGGAAGTGACCATTATCCAATATTAACTGAAGTAGGCTTGAGCCTAGAAGAGTGTAGTACTGGAGGATTAGATAGATGGGTTTTCAGCAGTGCTGATTGGGAAAAGTTTAAACAGATTAGTGATCAAGAAATGCAAAAAGTTGATGTTAATCAAGATGTTGATGAACTAAATTTTTCAGTTTGTGAAGTTATTCTAGGAGCCGCAAAGCAAGCGATTCAAAGGAAAGGAGGTAAGCATAAGAAGAAAACTGTACCATGGTGGACAAAGGAATGTGAAAAGGCAATAAAATCACGAAATAAAGCATTTAAAACGTTAAAAAGAACTCATAACTTCCAGAATCTTATTGAATATAAAAGGTTGCAAGCTAATGTAAGGAAAACAATTAAGAGTGCAAAAAAGGTCTTTTGGAGGAAATTTTGTAATTCCGTAGGAAGAGAAACAGAAGTTACTAAAGTGGGAGGGGAATGATAAGAAGAATGAATGGGATTAAAAGAGAGTATGGGTATCCAGTTTTAACAGACAATGAAAGCACAGCTGTGACAGATGAGGAGAAAGCAGAGATGTTGGCACAAACCTTTGTTAAAATTCATAGCTCTGAGAATATTAGTGAAGAGGGACAAAGAGGAAGGGCAGCAACGATAGCTGAGAATAAGGAACTATTACAGCAAAATGAAGAAAGCAAAGATTAATAAATATACCAGAACTGAATCGTGCTCTCAGGAAAGCCAAGACGTCAGCACCAGGTAAAGATCAGATATGTTACATTATGATGAATCATCTAAGGACACTTTACTGGAACTATATAATAAAGTTTGGGAGATGGGAAAATTACCACTAATCTGGAAAGAAGCTGTTGTAGTGCCAATATGTAAGCCAGGGAAAGATGGTACAAACCCAGGGAGTTATAGGCCTATTGCTTTAATATCCAATGTATGCAAAATAATGGAGAGAATGATAAATGAAAGATTAACTTATTATTTGGAAAACAAAGGTTATGTACCACAATATCAAAGTGGATTCAGAAAAGGTAGAAATACCATGGACCCAGCTTTATGGTTAGAACATGAATTAAGGAAAGCACAGGTTAAAAAAGCGTAGTGGTTTTCTGATGTAGAGAAGGCTTATGATATGATGTGGAAGGAAGGATTATTAATTAAACTAAGTAAATTAGGGGTCAAAGGACCAATGTATAGGTGGATCAAGGACTTTTTATATGGAAGATCGATTCAAGTAAGAATATGGAAGAGTTGTTCACAAATGGGACGCCTCGAGGAAGTATAGTGAGTCCTTATTATTTATATTTTCTGTTATGATAAATGATGTTTTTCTGAACTTGGAGAATGGGATGGGATTTTCACATTTTGCAGATGATGGGGCAATTTGGAAGAGAGGTAGGAATTTGGAATTTATTGTGAAGAAACTACAAGAGGCTGTTGTTAAAATAGAAGAATGGTCAATTAAGTGGGATTTAAATTTTCAGTAGCCAAAACAAAGACAATGTTCTTTACAAGGAAAAGAATTGGCAGTGATGTAAGTCTAAAACTGTATAATCAAGAATTGGAGAGAGTGAAGCAGTTTAAATTTTTAGGGTTGTGGTTTGATGAGAGAATTACATGGGCTGTAAATGTAATGAGATGCCTGGTGGGGAGTGAATGGGGGGCAGAGAGAACAGCATTAAAAACTATTTACATAGGATTAATAAGATCAGTATTGGATTATGGGTGTGTAGCATTTGGATCAGCAGCAAATACATCTCTCAACAAGCTAGACAATATTCAATATCAAGCTTTAAGACTTTGCTTAGGCGCCTTTAGAACAACACCAACATCCGCATTACAGGTGGAAATTGGAGAAATGCCACTGGAATTAAGGAGAATACAGTTATCTATAAACTACTGGGTTAGTTTAAAAGGACATAGGGAGGATCATCCAACGCAAGAAACACTGAAACCATGTTGGGAAAAGGAGAGGAGAGAAACAAAACGTTTTGGATGGACAGTTGAGCAGAAAGCAAAAGGGCTAGAAATAACTGAAATAAACATTAGTCCTACGGTTCCACTCTCAGTGATCCATCCTTGGTTACTTCCTGAACCTATTGTAGATCTCACCTTGCCTGGGATAAAGAGCAAAGGAAAAGAGTTTATTTTACATCCGCAGATAATAAAAACCTACATAGAAAATAACTATTACAGCTGCTTCAAAGAACCTGGCAAACAAAATTGGTATTGCCCTCATAGTTCCAGATTTCAACGTTAAAATTAGCAAACGAGTCAGTGGTGGGTTATCTGTATATACTGGGGAAATGCTGGCAATTTTATCAGCATTGCAATGAGTTGAAGAAGTGAGACCTTTAAGGGCAGTAATATGCTCGGATTCCAGCTCGTCATTAACCAATTTGAAGTCATTCAGACAGCAGACCGGATATTTTATTAGAGATTCAGCAAACACTATATAGAATTCAAGGGATTAATTATGGCATTTTTATGGATACCAGCACATATAGGGATTGAAGGGAATGAAATAGCTGACAGGTATGCAAAAGAAGCCACACAAACAAATCACATTGACATCACTGTACCCTTTAGTAAAATGGAAATGACGACGATAGTTAAACAAAAGTTGAAAGAGAGGTGGCAAAAGGAGCAGGAAGAAGAGAGAACAGGAAGGTGGTTCTACAGAATTCAAAGGAAGGTCGGCAGGATGAGAAGCACAGGGAGAACCCGGAGAGAGGAGTCGATAATATCCAGGCTACGTTTTGACCATACAGGGCTAAACAGTACATTATTTAAAACAGGAAAGCATAATACAGGAAGGTGTGGCTGGTGTGAACAACAGGAAACAGTAAAACACGTCATGATTCACTGTCCAAAATATGAGGCTGAGAGAAGAGAACTGGTACAGAACCTTAAAGAAATAAGATTAAAATTTGATCTACAGGATATTTTACAAAGAAACTCTAGGGAAGAGTGTTATCTATTTTTGTTTCAATATTTGAGAAGAACAAAGTTAATAGAGAGAATATAATTTTCAAGTTTTTTTTGTTTTTGTTTTTTTATAACAAGGTAAAAAGCTAGATACAATTAGATCCAGATCCACACTCCATTCCAGTTGGTGGCGGTAATGCACGTTGTTTGCCAACCGCCATAAAATCCGAAGAAGAAGAAGTGGCTGTAGTTACTCCGTGTAACTTGACTCAGTGAAGTTGCAGGCGAAGAAGAAGAATCACAAACAGAAGAAAAGTGCCGGCGACTGCATTGAGTGGTAACGGTTCTGTGTAAAAGTTTTCTGTGTCGTATGAAGATGGACTCCGCGGCCGTGGAGATCGACGGCAGCGTGATGGAGGGAGTGAGTACTCGCACTGTAATTACCGGAGACATGAGAGTTGCTGTTGTTCCGCTCTGCTAACATGCTAACAGAAGGCTAACAGCGGTGAGTGCGGCGGTTAGCAGCCGGTGCTGAGCTGACTGATGTATGTTCTGTTCCCCCGGTACCGGTTCTTTGCAGGGCGGACAGATCCTGAGAGTCTCCGTGGCGCTCAGCTGCATCACCGGGTCCTCTATCAAAATCACCAAAATCCGAGCCGGCAGAAACACACCAGGGCTCAGGTGAGTTAGCAGCTCACCGACTAGCAGGCTAACGTTAGCCTATTCATTGAAATTGAGTCGTCGGCTAACTAACATAGCAGACATCAACAATAAAAACAAAACGCCTGTACTATTAATGTTTATTGTATTATATCATTACATGTTATATTTATTTTATACCAGACTGAGTTCGGTTTAGTTTCCCTGTTTAAAGCCTCCCGGTTTCCTTTGGATGCTGCTGCTGGAAAACCTTAGCCAGATAATGCGAGTAGCCTCTATGGAGAAAAGAAGACGCCGACCAGACTCAGTTCAAAACTTTTGTAAAATAAGAGTGCGTACTTATCAGCAAACGTACATAACTTCTGAAACGTGATTTAGCCAATAAACTGGAGCCGCCTTTGAATTCGGCGTCCTTCTTCTCCTCCATGCAGCGGCTTATACATTTATGAAAGTTTAACACAAAACTTCAAGTATTGCTCCGATTCTCTGACGCAGCATTTCTTCCAGAAAACTCCGAAGCTGCGTCATCAAGCAGCTGTGAATTAATTCTTTAAATTAGGTTTATTGATAAGGATGGGAGGATCATATATGTGCCGACTTTATCAGAAGACTCCAAAATCCAAAAACAATGTTAGTCATATTAGTCTAATATGTTGCTTTGCCATAAAGTTCAAAACATCCAGATTTGGCTAATATCTGAATGGATTTCTCAGGTTGTCTTTGTGAGACTTTCTTCAAAATGTGTAAATGGTTTCATGAAGCAGAAGACCCTTAACGATCAAAGCATAGTAAATCATAGTTCAGTGCATTTTAATAACAAAGGAAACATAAAAATGTCAAATTTCTAAATGGAGTTTGGTGAGAATTTCTCTATGCCATGTTATTGTTTCTGTTTGTAATGTGTGTGTGTGTGTGTGTGTGTGTGTGTGTGTGTGTGTGTGTGTAGACCGCAGCACCTGAGCGGCCTGCAGCTGGTCTCAGATCTGTGTTCTGGCAGTCTGCAGGGAGCCACCATCGGCTCCACTGACATCAGTCTGACTCCAGGAAAGATCCAATCTGGAAACCACACAGCCGACACACAAACAGCAGGGTGAGTCTGTCTGTCTGTCTGTAAACAGAGTCCAGCTGGTGAACATCACCTCGAATCACATATCATCCACCTGTAAGATGGAAGTTCAGAGCAGTTCACAAAATATAATGTCCTGTTTTATTGACTTAATTATTCAGTAATGTGAATTGTATTTATTTATTGATTGATTGATTCTTCTTTTAAAGGCTGTAATCTATGTGTGTGTGTGTGTGTGTGTGTGTCAGGAGTGTGTGTCTGCTGCTGCAGGTAGCTCTGCCCTGCGCTCTGTTCGCTGACGCCTCCTCACAGCTCTGTCTGAAGGGAGGAACCAACGCAGAGATGGCTCCTCAGATCGACTACACTGTCAAGGTCCCACTGTACACACACGTACACACACACCCACGCTGTATAAACACACTGTGCACATACACACACACTGTATAAACACACTGTGTGCGCACACACACTGTATAAACACTGTGCGCACGCACACACACACTGTATAAACACTGTGCACACACACAATGTGTAAACACACTGTGCACACACACAATGTATAAACACACTGTACACTGTACACACACCCACACTGTATAAACACACTGTGCACACACACAATGTATAAACACACTGTGCACACACCCACACTGTATAAACACACTATGCACACACACACA